>CAUYRT010036218.1:0-25413 GCA_963574885.1 Lepilemur ruficaudatus
ATTTCTTTCTTTCTATTTATAGTAGAGACGGGGTCTCACTCTTGCTCAGGCTGGTTTCGAACTCCTGACCTTGAGCGATCCGCCCGCCTCAGCCTCCCAGAGTGCTAGGATTACAGGCGTGAGCCACCGCGCCCGGCTCCACTTCAATTTTTATAACATTTTTTTGGCAATTGCTAACCTTTGACATGAGAGTATTTTGGTGAGGACTCAGTGTGATAATGCCTACATATAGAGCACACTTTGGGCTCATCCATAGTGCCACTGATTTAATTTTAAAAAGTGTTGCCAACTAATTCAACAACAAAATAATCCACGCTCTACTGTACCTTAGAAGTTCACTTTTATCTTCTTTTCTTATTTAGACATGATAATCACTGGTAATATTTTAAAATGCTGCAATGTGATACTTTCTGTACAACTCCAAACAATGTCAAGTTACAACGGCACCACTAGAATTTATAACACTATCCAGCAGTGTTGCAAAGCAATTTCAGAACCACAACGAAAGCATCTCTGTTGCAACTCTTCAGCTCTGTCCTAACAGGGCAAACGCAGCCATAGAGAGTAAGGAAGCAAATAAAGATAGTGGTGTTCCAACAAATTTTATTTAAAGACACAAACACCTGAATTTGTAAATCATTTTTTTTGGTGTCAAAAAATATGCATTTGATTTTTTTTTCAATCATTTAAAAACATAAAAACTGGCTGGTGGCTCACACCTGTAATCCTAGCACTTTGGGAGGCCAAGGTGGGAGGATTCCTTGAGGCCAGAAGTTTGAGACCAGCCTGAGCAAGAGTGAGACCCCATCTCCAAAAGAAGAAAAATTAGCCCCAGGCGTGGTGGCGCACACCAGTAGTTCCAGCTCCTTGGGAGGGTGAGGCAGAAGGATCGCTTGAGCCGAGGTGTTTGAGGCTGCAGTGAGCTATGATGATGCCACTGCATTCTAGCTAGGGTGACAGAGCAAGACCCTGTTTCAAATACACACACACACACACACACACACACACACACACACAGAATGAATACACTGCTATAAAAAACATTTGCATGCATACACACCTAGAATGTAATTTTATACACAAGTGAACTTGTTTATTAACTAAAAGTCATAGGCCAATATCTATCTAAGTCATTTTCTCACAGGTGATTCTCCAAGGCGCACTTGCCTTAGCTCCACACAGGATGGTACTACACCAAGATTCTTTTTTTTTTTTTTTTTTGAGACAGAGTCTCACTCCGTTGCCTGGGCTAGAGTGCCGTGGATCAGCCTAGCTCACAGCAACCTCAAACTCCTGGGCTCAAGCGATCCTCCTGCCTCAGCCTCCCGAGTAGCTGGGACTATAGGCATGCCCCACCATGCTCAGCTAATTTTTCTATATATTTTTAGTTGGCCAATTGATTTCTTTCTATTTATAGTAGAGACGGGGTCTCGCTCTTGCTCAGGCTGGTTTCGAACTCCTGACCTTGAGCGATCCTCCCGCCTCGGCCTCCCAGAGTGCTAGGATTACAGGCGTGAGCCACCGCGCCCAGCCCTACACCAACATTCTTATATCCTAGTTGAGAGCAAAGAATTTGTACCTCGAAGCTATCACCCTGTGGTAAGAAAGGCCACCAGCAAGACTCCCCTGGCTTGGTCTCTGGAAGACGTCAGTCAAGCCTTACCCCTCACAGGCACTGGGAGGAATCACTGGAATCAGAGTCCGTCCACAGTAACAGATGTCTAGGTGGTCCTCGAGAGCCAATCCAGATCCCTCACCTGTTGCCTGGCACTTCTGACCTCTAGGATGGCAGTATCAGATACTGGAGTGGCTGTGAAATTGAACTTGGGGGTTAACCATAATAGTCATAAGTTTACTGGGGTCACTTCTGAACAGCAGATGAAAATGATAGGTAACTAAGTTATTAAACACTTTGAAATTTTGATGGCAACTATGCAGTCTCTTCCCAGAGATGTACACACATAACAAAAACTTATTCATGAGCTTCCTGGGGGCCGTTCCTGAGCAAAGGTTCTTCACAATTTTGCATCATTAAAGTAGCAATCACTTTGAAAATCTGACAAAAGCCATTAATCTTCATGCCAGAAATACGCAGACCCACATACAGCCACAAATATGACTGTATCTCAGGCAGCTAATGAACTCCCTGCAGTTCATCTGTGGAACTCAAGTTAGGAATGGGCTGGAGGTGGTTCAGAATGTTTATTTCTTAGTTACCGGACACTGAAGACTATGCTCAACATGGGAGAACAAGGCTCTACAATACAGAGCCTGGGGAAGAAGCAAGCAGCTATTTACCCTGGCAACTCTCCCTCAATTCCCTCCATACAGGTGCATTACAGCTGGGCTGCCTGTCATTCTGTCAGGTCAGGGTGGTTAATGGTAGAGCTAGACACCTAGTCACTTAGCCAACTAGGTAGGCAGCTGAGATCCAGTGTCATTCTTAAGAAACATTCAAACAACCAGACAGGAAAAGAAAAGGTGACCTGGGGTTAGCGAGTAAGCATGAAAATGTTCCTCATCGAACATTTGTCCTCAAATGAACATTTGTCATCGAACACCTGTCTTTAAATAAAATGAGTCATTGCATGCAACAGTGTGAAAAGCCTGTGTAAACAGGCTTCTTATGTGCCTGCAGTAGCATAAAGAGCAGAAAGAAGCAGGTAAACAGAAAATCTAATTCCTCCAGGGTGTCCAGATGACCCTACCATTTGTTGGAACAAAAGTTTAGAGACAGGTAAGAAAAAGAGCATTAACGTTCAGGGCTCAGACAACATTTCCTCGTGGATGAAGTGGTACCGGAGGCCTGTTCTCCAGACATGTGTCAGCAGACAGGGAAAGCAGAAAAGCCCAGCCCCTATCACTAGACTGTGTCTCTGGGCTTCCAAGGATGGAATCTCGGCCAGCGGGTTGAACTGGTTACACATTATCGGTACCTGATTGAGACAAAATCAAATGCAATTTCAATAGGAATCTTAAAGGATTTATTTAAAGGGGGGCTTAGAATTCTAAATATTTTAAGAAAAAAAATCAAAATTTTGAGGAAAAAATGAAAAAAGTGAAATGCTCTGTAATTCAACCTATTACAAAGGCAGATTGATCATAATCAGAAAAAGTACAAGAATAGTTTGGTAAAAGCAAAGATACCAGAAACATGATAAAAAGATACCGGAGCCAATGTGAATGCATTTCCACTGGCCTTATCTCAAATGACTTGAGGATGAAAAACAAACACACACCACCACCACCACTACTAGTTAAGCATTATTACCTACTGAATAAAAACAGAATCAGAATCTACCCAGACATAAATAAAAAATAAATAAATAAATTAGGGAAAAAAGCAAAACTCTCCCCTACCATGATAAACATGAGGAATAATGAAACTAAAAAGAATACACTTTTGCAACCATAGTAATAACTGTTTGGACAATGATCAAAAATAAATGCTAAAACTAGTGGGTGAAAGCTCAGCTGGTTGTGTGGCTCACGTCTATAGTCCCAGCACTTTGGGAGGCTGAGGTGGGAGGATTGCTTGAGCCTAGGAGTTTGAGACCAGCCCTGGCAACATAGTGAGACCTCGTCTCTATGAAAAATAAATTAGCCAGGTGTGGTGGCACATGCCTATAGTTGTAGCTATTCAGAGGCTAGGGTGGGAGGATCACCTGAGCCCAGGAGTCTGTGGTTGCAGTGAGCTATGATCACGCCACTGCATTCCAGCCTGGGCAACAGAGCAAGAACCTGTCCCTAACAAAATTTAAAAAAATAAAAATAAATCTCCAAATACTTTGAAACTAAACAACAAATTTCTAAGTAATCCTTCAAAGTGGAAATATCAAGGGAAATAAAAAATATACAAAAAATGAAATGAAAATACAACATGTCAAAATCTGTGGGATTCATCTAAAGTAGTGCTGAGATGCAAATTGATAGCACTAAATCCTTACATTAGAAAATAGGAAAAATCTCAAGTCAATAACTGAGCTTTCACCTCTTGAGACTACAAAAAGAATAAATTAAAGCTTAAGTAAGCAGAGAAAGAAAATTGACATCCATTCATAATAAAATCCCTGAGAAAACTAGGAACAGAAGAGAATTTCCTCAACTTGATAAAGAACATATACAACAATCATAAAGTTAACAATATACTTAATGGTGAAAGACTGAATTCTTTCCCTCTAAAACTAGGAACAAGGAAGGAATAAGGGCATCTGTTCTTACCACCACTATTCAACATAGCAGTGCTTAAGGTAAGAAAGGAATCAAGGCATGCAGATTTGAAAGGAAGAGATAAAACTGTCCCTATTTGCAGATGATTGTCTGCAAGCAGGCATAGAAATCAGACATAGAAAATCCCAAGGAATCTACATGAAGATTACAGGCATTTCTATATATTAACAATAAATACAAAGCAGAAATTAAAAATAAAATACAATTTATAATTGCCAAAAAATATGAAGCACTTTGGTGTAAATTTAGCAAAAGTTGTATAGGACTTGCATGCTGAAAACTACAAAATGCTGAGAAAGGAAGTCAAAGATCAGCGAAACAAATGGAGAGACTTAACCATATTCATGGATTATAAGACTCAACAGAGTAAAGATATACAGGTTTAATGCAATTCTATCAAAATCCCAGCAATGGTTTTTATAGAAATGGACAAAAAAGTAAATAAATAACTTATAATAGATCATGGATTGCCATGTAAAATGTCAAAATATAAAGTTTATAGAAAAAAATAAAGTAGAAATCTTCAGGACTACGGCATGATGAAGAGTTCTTAGATATGACATCAAAATCATAATCCATAAAAAAAATCTGAGAAATTGAACTCATCAAAATTAAAATATTTTCCTTTAAAAAAGACCCTGTGAAGGGGGCAAAAATTCAAGCTACAGACTAGGAGAATATATTTGCAAACCACATATCATAGATGGGTGGTATACAGATTATAAAACTCTACAAACTCAACAATTAAAAAAAATCCCATTAGATAATGTGCAAAAGACACAAACACACATTTCATTAAAGAGAATACAGATGGCAAAGGAACACATGAAAAGATGTTCAACACCACTAACCATTAAGGAAATGTAAATTAAGAACATGATGAGATATCACTATACACCCATCAGAGCACTTAAAACAAAAACTAATGATATTAGCAAATACTGAGGATGACACAGAAAAATTAGACCTTTTTTACACTGCTGGTGGGGATTTAAAATTGTACAGCCACTCTGTAAAACAGTTCAGCAGTTTCTTAACAATCTAAAAAACATGCACATGATATGACTCAACGATCATACTATTGTGCTTTTATCTCAGAGAAAGAAAAACTTCTGTCCTAGCAAAAATCTATACCAATTGTTCATAAATACTTATCTGTAATAGCTAAAATTTGGAAACAACAAAAATGTACTTCAATATGCAAATAAACCACCTGTAGTTTTATACACACCATGGAATACTACTCAGCCAAAGAAATATAACTGGATGTTAAGATGCAAAAACTGAATCACAATCGTATTCCACATTATATAGAAAAATTAACTGTAAGTGAATCACAGGCCTACATGTAAAACCTAAAACTATAAAACATCTTCAAGAAAACATAGGAGAAAATCTTAGTGGCCTTGGAATAGGTGAAAATTTCTTGAAAAAGACAGAAAAACCATGAAATGCAAAAGAAAAACCTATGATATATTAAAAAAAAAACAAATGAAAACTTTGCTCTTCCAAAACACTATTGAGAAAATAGAAGAGTAAGCAACGGATGGGGAGAAAACATTACCAATATATTTATTTGAAAATGGTTTTGTATCTAGATTATCACACTTCAAAAAAGATAGAGGAATGAGCAAAAGGAACCGAAAGATGTTTGACTTCATTAATCATCAGGAAAATACAAAGTAAAACCAAATAAGATACTAATAGACACCTGCTAGAATGTTTGAAAAAAGATAATACCAAATGTTGGTGAGGATGTGGAGCAACTAGGACTGTCTTGCATTGCTAATAAGCACTCAAACTGGCACAGCCACTCTGGAAACATTGGGCAGTGTCTCAAGGTTACCTGTGCACTTACCCATGAGACCAATAATGCCATAGCCCTGGGCATTTACACAAGGGAAGTGAAAACAAGTGTCAACACCAAGACTTGCACTCAAATGGTCATGACACTTTATCCACAGTACCGCAGAACTCTGTATGTTCATTAACTGGTAAATGCACAACAAATTGTGGGATATGCATACAAACAAATTCTATTTAGGAATGAACAGAATGACATACACAGAAACACGCACGACTCTCAAAAGCATTATGCTAAGAAGCAAGAAAAAAGAATAAATACTCTATGATGTATATGAAATTCTAGAAAGGCAAAACTACGGTGAAAGAAAGCAGATCACTGGTTATTAGGAGTCGGGGGAACAATGACTGCAAAGGCCTTCAGCAAAACCTGCTGAGGTGATGGGAGTACTTTATATCACGGTTTTGGTGGTGGTGATCCCTAACACATGTCTGAAACTCATCAAATGGTACACTGAAAATACCTAATTTTATTTTCTGCTAATTATACCTCCGTACAAATGATCTAAAATTAAAAGAAGGAGGGAGAGAGATATAGAAAAGAAACAGAGCTGCATTGCGGAAGGAGTCACATGGGAGGTCTGCTCACAAACTCCTCCTGGGTCAACTCCACAGGAATATCCTTGAATGACATCCATGCCTGTAACAGCACATTTTCTGTTCAACCTGAAGGTTAGAAACAGGTGATATGGAGAATGCCTTTGAAAACTAATTTGTATCATGCTTACTGTTGAGAGTTTAAAACAAAATGTTGTAAAGTACCCTATCATGGCTCTGTCATTGCCTTCGACTTTGGAGGTGCTCACTCACATGACTGGTGCAAACAGCATTCTCGGCTGCCGGTTCAAGATGGCTGACTCGAGACATTGGACATCCACCCTTTCTAGAAAGAAGAACCAAAATTATGAGTAGAAGATTGTACCTCGAATAGAGTATCAAGGAGAGAACAGTGGAGTCTAACGGACCGCTCATGGGAAACACCTGAGGCAGCAACTCCGCAGAGACTGGCAGAAGCCCAGCGGGACTCAGCACTGCAGGGGAAGGGCACGCGACAGCGTTTCTGCAGGCCACATCCTGCTGCGGACTGCTGCGATCCCAACCGCACGAGAGCTCCTCTACCCACAAGAACCCTGACACTAGTGCGGGGGACAGCGATTTGAACACCCCCGGAGGGCACAGCACTGGACTGGAAACTCGCACTGGGTCACCCAACCCCCTACCCCAAACCTGAGCAGCTGCGGCAGGATACCGCTGTGAGAATACACTGTGTGGGGACCGTATCCTCCCCTGGGAACCACAGCCCTCACGTCTCCACGTCCTGGGAGTTCCCACTGATATTTTTTGGTGTCCACCTGGAGGACTGCAGTGGCTCAGCACTGGCTGGACCCAGGAGTGCTTCGGGGTCCCCAGTGCTCTAGCCCCAGGGAGTACGACTCTCCAGGGAAAGGGCGGTGCAGCATGCCAAAAAGGCGGCCCTGGAGACAAAGGAAACCAAAGCGTGCACCTTCCAGAGCCTGGGAGTTCCCTGCCTGGGGCTGTCAAAGGGGGCCCCCCCAACCCCGGCAGCAGCACAAACACTGTGCTCCGCCTCGCCAGTACAGAGTGAAATCCCCTCCCACCAGCAGGGCAGCCTCTATGCTCCAGATCACGGGGAGAGAAGAGGACCCCTTCTCCTCCCCCTCCGCACACCACTGCAGGCCCAGCCGCTGTTGCTGCTGCCAGGGGAGCCTGGGGCAGCCAAGCCAGAGGGCTGCCTGACTGGAGCTGTGAATGGGGACTGTGACCCCAATGGCAGCGTGACCTTTGTGCCCAGGGCTCAGGGTGAAGAGCAGGACCCCCTGGCCTCCCTCTGAGCAGTGTTCTGGCTCTGCTGGTGCAGAGAGCAGGAGAGCCTGAGAGGTGCGTGTTTGGGGCTGTGGGTGGTGTCCCCACACCACAACCATTGCCAACAACCGCTGGCAACAGCACTGCTTGGGACGAAGAGGGTTATCCCAACATTGCTATTGGAACTCACTCACCCACCAGGCCTACAGCAGCTACTAGCTACACTCAAGAAAAAACTATCACCTCCGTTAAGGCAGGGCAGGGCTGGCAGTCCTCTCTCCTAGCAGTCTGTCCCTTTTGGGAGGAGCCTACCATCCTCGGAGGCGAGCCCGTGGTACAATTACACCTCTCCTGCTGGAACATTTCAGCCACAGCCCACAGCCAGTCCAATAGCCCTGCACAAAGCAAATTGAATTGCCTCTTCCACATCTACTGCAGCTGGGCTAGGGTGGGAGTTGGGAATCTGGGTACTTTTGTGTCCCCAAAAGATAGAGATCACTGTCACTGCTGAGGAAGGAGGTGTGAATGGCTTATGTACCCCACAGCTGCCTGCCTCTGCTAACCTCATCAAGAGGGGCCTGCCCCTCCCATCACAGGCTCATAGTACATGTGCCCATCTCCTGCTTGAACATTCTTCCAGTTCAGGAACCTTCACTATCACAGCCAGTGCCTAAAGTCAGGGGGACCCCCAAGGGCAAGTTTGCCAGCACAGTCTGGTCTGTACCCCCAGGACTCAAGTACGCCACCCAGGGGCTTTGGAACTGAGGATTCCCTAACCTACTCCACCACTGCTGGCACCTGAACACTCTCCCAAGGGTCTGAGGTCCAACAACTCAAAGTGCCAGCAACACCACAGTGGGTACCTGCCCGCATGAGCTGAAAGGCAGTGTACCTCTCCCTCTCCACCCTGAGCAGCAGAGTTCTCAACAGAGGAAAACAGGTGAACTACAAAGCTCTCTGTTTTGAGCTGAGGGAAGAAGTTCCGGATGAGAAGGAACCATCATAAAAACTCTGGTAATAAGAAAAAACAGACCATTTTGACACACCCAAAGGATCACACTAGCTCTCCAGCAATGGACTCCAACAAAAAGGACATTTTTGAAATGTCAGATATGGAATTCAGTATAAGGGTCCCAATATGAAAATATAAGTAAGCCTAATGGGATCCATGAGAAAGTTGAAAACCAACCCAAAGAAACCAGAAAAATAATTCAGGACATTAATGAAAAATCTATTAAAGAGATAGACATTAGAAAAAATAACAGAGCTTCTGGAAATGAAAGAATCTTTTAGGGAATTTCAAAATATACTGAAGTTTTAACAACAGACTAGACCAAGCAGAAGAAAGAATTTCAGAACTTTAAGACAGGATTTTGAATTAACCCAGTCAAAAATAAAGAAAAAAAGAATCAAGAGTAATGGACAAAGTCTCTGAGAAATATGGGATTATGTAAAACCCCAAATATAAGATCCATAGTATCCCTGAGGGAGAAGAAGAAAAAGCAAAAAGCATGGAAAACCTATTTGAGGGAATAATGGAGAAAAACTTGCCTAGTGTTCCTACAGATTTAGACATCTAGATACAAGAAGGTCATCGAACTCCTGGAAGATTCATTGAAAATAGGACATTGCCAAGGCATATAGTCAGTGGACTAGCCAAAGTCAATGTGAAAAAGAGAATTCTACAAGCTATGAGACAAAAGCACTAAGTAACTTACAAAGAAAGACTTCTCAGACTTCTCGGCAGAAACTTTACAAGTCAGAGGGATTGGGATTTTATCTTTAGTCTTCTTAAACAGGATAATGGTTAGCCAAGAAATCTGTATCCTGAAAAACTAATTTCATAAATGAAGAAGAAATAAAGTCTTTCCCAAACAAGCAAACACTAAGGGAATTTGTCACCACTAGACCTGCCCTATAAGAAAAGCTCAAAAGTACCCTAAGTGCTGAAAAGAATGGTTGATACTTACCAGCATTAAAACATTTGAAAGTAGAAACTCACAGATCTGGTAAAGTAGTAACACAAGGGAGAATACAAAACACCTGGTAACAATTAACATGATGAGTTATCAATATCAACACTAAATGTAAAGATCTAAATGCCCCACTTAAAACACACAGATTGGCAGAATGGATTTAAAAAAAAAAAAACACAACCCAAATATCTGCTGGCCCTAAGAAACTCATTTAACTCATAAAATTTCTCATAGACTCAAAGTAAAAGGGTGGAAAAAAATGTTCCACCCAAAGAGAAACCACAAATGAACATGAGTAGCTATTCTTATATCAGATAAAACAGATTTTGAACCAAAAACATTAGAAAAAGATGGAGATGGTCATTATATAATGATAAAAGGATCTATTCAACAAGAAGAGAGAATAATCCTAAATATTATATATATGTACCTAACACCAGAACTCCTAGATTCATGAAACAAATACTACTAGACCTAAGAGATGAAATAAACAGCAACATAATAATAGTTGGGGACTTTAACACTTTACTGACAGAACTAGACATATCATGGAGGCAGAAAATCAACAAAGAAACACTGGACTTAAACAAGACTCTAGAACAAATGGACCTAACAGATGTTGATAGAACATTCAACCCAAAAACTGCAGAATATACATTCGTCTCATCAGCACATGGAACATTTTGCAAGGTAAACCATATATTAGGCCACAAAACAAGCCTCAGCAAATTTTTAAAAACCAAAATCATACCATGAATCTTCTCAGGTCATAGTGGCATAAAGCTAGAAATCAATTACAAAAGGAACTCTCAGAACCATGGAAATATGTGGAAATTTAACAACCTGCTGAACATTCCTTGGGTCAATGATGAAATCGAGATGGAAATCAAACATTTCTTTGAATTAAATGACAATGGAGACAGAAAACTACCAAAATCTCCGGGATATAGCAAAAGTAGTGCTAAGAGGGAAGTTCATAGCACTAAATGTCTTCATCAAAAAGATAGAGAGGTGATAAATTGACAACCTAATGTCACACCTCTAGGAACTAGACAAACAAGAACCAAAGCCAAAGCTAGCAAAAGACAAGAAATCAAAAAGATCACAGCAGCACTAAGTGAAATTGAAGCAAAAAAAAAAAAAAACCACCAAATAACAAAACAATACAAAGGATCAATGAAATGGAAAGTAGGTTCTACTTGCGCTGCTCGCTAGCTCGCTGGAGGGTGGCCTCCCTGGGCCTCACTGCGGAACGCGGAGGCCGACTTCCCGCCTGGTCCTCGGCACGCGCCACCCGCGCCTGCGCGCAGCACGCCCTCCCGCAGGCCCAAGGCGGCGGCCGCGGTGGCGCTCTCCGGAGGAGGCCCCGACCCGCAGGCCGCAGGGCCACGTGCGGCGGGTTCTGCCCTGGGCCTTGGCGCTGCTCCAGGGCTGCGAGTTTTGAGTATCCGATGAAGAAGTGCTCGGTGACCATCGGGCGCAACTCGTCGCAGGGCTCGGTGGACGTGAGCACAGGCCACTCGTGCTTCATCTCCCGGCATCACCTCGAGATCTTCACGCGCCCCTGGGCATGGCGGGGCGGCCCCTGAGCCGCCGCGCAGCCCAGGCCGGACGCGGGCGGCGACTTTTACCTGCGCTGCCTCTCCAGAACGGCGTGTTCGTGGACGGCGTGTTCCGGAGGCCGGGGCGCCGCCGCGGGAGCTGCCGCGCGTGTGCACGTTCAGGCTTCCGAGCACCAACATCAAGATAACGTTCACTGCCTTGCCCAGCAGAAGAGGGAGAAGCAAGAGGCGCCCGAGCTCCTGGTGAAGCCGTGCAGCTGCACATCTTGCCCCTGACCATCAACATTGCAGACGCCACGGCCCACCTCATCAGGGTGTTGTCAACCAGCGGATCAAGGGGACTCGGACACCAAAGTCTAATTAGCCAAATTTTATTAGAGAATACCGGCGCAGGGGCTGTCACCACTCCATGCAAGGAGGGAGAGCAGCCCCGAAATTTTTTTCATGGGTTTTTATGCTTTTTTGCAGGCAGGTGTGAGCTAAAGCAAGCAAGCTGTTTTACAGAAGCCGGAGGTTTGCAGTTAGCTATGTCCTGTACCAGTCGGCAGCAGCTAGTGACAAAATACTGTTTTTAATTCTTTCTGTCCTCATTTACATTTTCTGAGAACAACCATCGCTCTACCCAACTCCCCCCTTCTTCATACCCTAACCCAGTACTTTTCCATTATTACTTAGCAGAGCATGACAAGCGCCATTTTAGGCTGAGTTACTTCAAGGGGACCATCAGGTAGAACATCCTGCACCGTCACAGGCCCCAGGTGACACCGTACCCTTCCCTGGGCCTGACTCGTGTGGAGAGAGAGATGTCATGGGTGCTTAGGATGCCGCTGAGTTTCTGAAGACTGTGCCCTGAATTTTCTGCACCATGAAATGCAGTTCCTAAGTGTTCCTGGTTTTTACTTATGGATTCTTTTTACTGGAGTAAAATTGAAGGGGCAGATGATTTGTAATATTGGTCTGAAGTATGAGGTAGATTTTAATTTTAATTTTGAATTTTTTTAGTTTGCTACAATTTCACATAAATTCTGAAAACTTGCCCTTTGATTTGACCACATTGAAGTGACCAACTTGTGTTCCTCACGATGTTCCAAGAGAGACTGGGTGCCTTCCAAGCACACCCAGCTGGCCCTCCTCGGCCAGAACCTGGAACTTAGCACACTACAGTTAGTTTCATGTGGTGCTCTCAGGGGAAAGTAACTCAGGGTGAGGACCAGCCACAGAACCATAGGTGTGTATCTTGGTGCTGTTCTTGGTTGCACTCTTCAGGTTGCAATGTGTGGTCAGTAGGAAACCCCACATCTGACCATGTGGTCCAGGGTTGGGCTCAGCTCAGCCCCAGTCTGGTGGTTCTGTTGGGTCCTGGGCAGGCTGGAGGAGTAGATAATGTGGGCATCTTCTCAGCTGTAGGTGATGTTGGACTTTGGTATGAAATGAACACATTAAACAAATATGCATCAGTGTCCTGCAGTCTGGGTCTGTCCACACAGCAGGGCTGGGAGGCAGAGAAGGGCCCCTCTTGGTCTTCCTGGAGCTGGCCCATATACATGGCTGACCAAGGGCACTTGGATCCCAGTGTTATACCTTTACGCCACATGCTTATGTTTTTCATCTTAAAAACCAGCATCAATAATAGGCCTTCTGGAAATTAAATAGACATAAATAAATGGAAACACACCCCATGTTTATGGATAGGAAAGACTTAATATTGTTAAGATGTTAATACTATCCAAACCAATCTATAGATTCAGCATGATCCCTGTCAAAACCCCAGTAACTTTTTTTTCCCTGTAAAGTTAAATTCTTCGTCATCAATGACAGTTTTGCAAAAATAGAAAAGCCTGGCACAGTAGCTCACACCTGTAATCTTAGTGCTTTGGGAGGCTGAGACAGGAGGGTCACTTGAGGCAAGGAGCTTTAGACCCTGTCTCTATGAAAAACTTTAAAAATTAGCTGGGTGTGGGTGTGGTGGTGCACACCTGTAGCCACAGCTGCTGAGGCAGGTGGATCACTTGAGCACAGGAGTTCAAAGCTGCACTGAGCTGTAATCACACTACCGCACTCCACCCTGGGCAACAGAGCCAGACCCTGTCTCTAAAAAAAAGAAAAGAAAGAAAAGAAATAGGAAAACCCATCCTAAAATTCAGATGGAATGTCAAGGAACCCCAAATAGCCAAAACAATCTTAACAAAGAAGATCAAAGCTGGAAAAATCACATTTCCTGATATCAAAACTTAGTATAAAGCTATAATAATCAAAGCAGTGTGGTATTGGCATAAAGACAGACATATAGACCAGTGGAATAGAATAGAGAGTCCAGAAATAAACCCTCATGTGGGTGGTCAAGTGATCATTAACAAGGATGCCAAGACTATACAATGGGGAAGGACAAACTTTTCAACAGACGGTGCTGGGAAAACTGGATACCCACATGCAAAAGAATGAAGTTGGACTCTTACCTACACAACATACAAAAATTTACTCAAAATGTATCAAAGACACAAATATAAGAGGTACAACTATAAAACACTTAGAAGAAAACATAGAGGAAAACCGTCATGAAATTGGATTTGGCAGTGATTTCTTGCATATGACACCAAAAGCACAGGCAACAGAGGAAAAAAGTAAATAAGCTTAAACAAAATCAAACTCTTGTGCATTAAAGGACACTACCAAGAGTGCAAAGAGACAACATACAGAATAAAGAAAAATATTTGCAAAAATAAGAGATTAATACCCAGCATAGATAAAGAATACCAGCATATATAAAGAATTCTTACAACTCAACAATGAAAAGGAAAACAACTTAATTCAAAAATGGGTAGAGGACTTGAATAGACATAACTCCAAAGAAGATATACAAACAGCCAATAAGCACATAAAAAGATGCTTGACATGTGTATTAACCATCCCTTTTATTTCCTGTATCTAGATGCATTCACATCTGTGGCCTTGCTGACCTTGGAGGGACTGTCCTCCCAGGACTAGACAATTTTTCGAAATAGTGAACTTGACCATGAGGACACTTTTCAAATATAAACCAACCAATCTAGAACCACACCCCAAACACCCTAGGCTATCATATTCTGAGCCACTATCCCCTGCACTAATCACCTCAGGGTAAGGTGCCAGACAATTAGGGGTAGTCCCTCTGCTCCAGAGCCTTATGAAAGTATCTAAACTAGCCAGTCCTAAGCCTGTTCACCCTGTCTTGTCCATTCCTTTCCACAGAAACCACAGTAAAGGCTCTTGTCCAAAGTTCCCCTCTTTCTTTCTGCTCCTGGTGCTTCCCTGTATGGACTCCCATGATGTGGTGTGACCCTTCTTCTAAGTAATAGACTATCTTTCCAGTGGTTGTCATCTCCTAATCTACTGGCCTTCCTATACCTCAAATTTCTATTAATACACTGTATTTTAAAGTGATATCACTAATCATTAAGGAAATACAAATCAAAACCATAAGATACCACTTTGCACCCATTAGGATGGCTATCATAAAAATTAATTTTTTAAAACATAAAATAATAAGTTGATGAAAATGTGTAGAAATTGAAATTCTTGCGCATTCCTGGTAGGATATAAAATGGTGTGGTCATGGTGGAAAACAGTATAGTGGTTCTTCAGAAAATTAAAAATAGAATTACCATATGATCCAGCAATGCCATTTCTAGGTATATATCCCAAATAATTGAAAGCAGGGACTCAAACAAACATTTTTACACTGATGTCCATAGCAGCATTATTCATGAAAGAAATCTCTGCCATTCCGGCCCTGCAGGAGACATAGCAGCATTATTCATAATAGTCCAAAGATGGAAACAATCCAAATGTTCATTGACAGCTGAGTGAATAAACAAAATGTACATACGTATAATGGAATATTATTCAGTCTTAAAACAAAATGAAACTCTGACACATAATACAACATGGATAATCCTTGAAGACATTATGCTCAGGGAAATAAGCTAGACACAAAAGGACAAATGCTATATGATTCTACATTAATGAGGTACCTATAATAGTCAAATTTGTATTGAAAGTAGGTAGAATTGTAGTTACAGATGTGCTGGTGGCAGCAGGAATAGGGATTTGTTTAATGGGTACAGAGTTTGAGTTTGGGGTGATGAAAGGTTCTGGAATGGATAATGTTCATGGTTACACAACAGTGTTAATCTTATTGCCACTGAATTATACACTCACAAATGACTAAAATTGTTTTATGTTTTTTGTATTTTACCACTACAACAAAAAAATTTTAATAAATGTGATTCATAATATTAATAGACTATATAAAACAGCCGTATGATCATGTAAATAGTTGCAGCACAAGTATTTGATACAATTCAATGTATATTTATAATAAAAACTCTTAGCAAACTAAAATAGAAGAGAACTTTTTAGGGTATTTATAAACACCTATAGCTAACTTCACACTCAATGGTGAGAGATTAAGTAATTTCTGAGAATTGAATGTGGCAATTGCTATGGTTTCAATGTTTGTCCCCTCCAAAACTCATGTTAAAATTTACTTGCCATTGTAACAGTATCAAGAGGTGGGGCCTTTAAGAAGTGATTAGGCCTTGAGGGCTCCACCTTCATGCATGGAATTGGTATGGTTACAAAAGGACAATGTTGATCCTGTCTTGCTCCTTTTCCCCCTTTCATTCTTTTGCCATGAGGAACAGTGGTCCCTCCCCAACCCCAAGGATGCATTCAGGGTGCCATCTCGGAAGCAGTGATGCAGATCTTAACCAAAAGCAAACCTGCTGGTACCTTGATCTTGAACTTCCCAGGCTCCAAAACTGAAAAGTAAATTTCTGTTCTTTACCCAGTTTCAGGTATTGTTATAAGTCCTAGCCGGTGAATTAAGGCAACAGAAAGAAATAAAAGTCATAGAGTCTGGAAAGGAAGAAACAAAATGGTCACTATTTGCAGACAAAATGATGTATATGTAGAAAATACCAAATATCTCAGCGACTTGGGAGGCTGAGATGGAAGGATTGCTTGAGCCCAGGAGTCCAAGGCCGTAGTGAGCTATGATTGCACCACTGCACTCCAGCCAGATGACAGCATGAGACCCCGTCTCTAAAAAAGAAACCCCCACCAAAAAAGCTGTTTTTACTAATAAGCAAGTTTAGTAAGTTTGCAGGATAAAAGGTCAATATACAAAAGTCAGTCCCATTCCTATTCTAGCAATGAATTGGAATTTGGCAATTTCTAAAAATCTATTTACAGTAAAAAAAAGAAAGGATGAAAGACCTATGTACAAATCTATCAAAATATATGCAAGATCTATATATATGCTGAAAACGACAAAATACAGATGAAAGAAATCAAAGAATTACATAAAATGTACCATTTTCATGAATTTAAAGACTCAATACTGTTAAGATGCCAGTTCTTCCAAATATCAACAATCATTTTTTTATAGATATTGATAGACTAATTCTAAAATTTACATGGAAAGGCAAAGGAACTAGAATGGCCAAAACCATTCTGAAAAATAACAAAATTGGCAGATTTACACTGTGAGATTTCCAGGCTTTCTATAAAGTTAGAGTAATCTAAACAGTGTATCTGCAGAAGAATAGACATGTAAGGCAATTCAAAGAAGAAAAGATTGTTTTAATTCAATCAAAAATTTATTTTCACACAAAAACCTCTATGTGAATGTTACATTACAATGGCTTTATTAATAATTGTCAAAAATTGGAAACCACCAGCTACTTTTCAACAAGTAGATGAATTAACCCTACTAAATTAGTGTGTGATACATTAAGGAGAAACAGGATGTTTTATAGCCTCAAAATATCTCTCTGTAAACATTTATTAGTTACCGTGGTGGTGACAGTGGCCCAGAACTCGGAAGCGCAATTCTGCGGGCTTGGGGCAAGGTGCCCAGGCTTGGGATAGGAGTGAAGGGCAAGTGTTTCCAAGGAATTTAGAAGTTTTATCTTTTAAAAACATTCATTTTCTTTAAGAACTTAAGAAATTTAGAATTTTAAATTAAAAAAAAACTTAGAAATTTTCTTTTAATTGTTGCTTGTAGTGTGAATCCCTGTGAAAATTATTGATTGTAACTTTAGCACCACGGATATGTCCTTTGTTTGAGCACCTATCTCACTCTAACTAGATTACTGAATGTTCTCTTTTCACTGCTTTAAAAGCCCACTCTGAAACATACACTCTCATTTTCTCTTTTTCCTGGAGTTGAACTTTACTGCACCGGGATAAATTTTTAAATATTTTAACAATAGTATATATTAAGTATAGAGATACTGCTATGCATTTTCAGTTCTTTTCTGATCATTACTATAAGTTCTCATTCAGATAAAAGTCGGTATAGTTCCTTTAGATTAACAAACAAAATATATAAATGTCAAAAAGAAAAAGCACAAATAAAAAACTTAGAATGCTGATTGGCATTATTAAAAATAAATATTAGTTGTTTCCTCCAGTATCTATTAAAGTTTTTTCAGTGTCAACAGTAAAGTTTTATTCCATAATTCACATAAATTGCACTAATTTACTGGTAGAATTAATCACTTTTTTCTTGCCAATCAAAGCTTATTTTTTATCTTTTTATCATTGGCATATAATAACCTGTGTCATAAAATATCAACCAAGAAAAATGTGTATTAATAAAAAGAGTGTTATAAAATATTGTGCTCAGAGGTTCCTGATAATGGTTCCTAATTTCAGAAGTGTGCACACATAAGCTTTAAGCAAATTCATCTCTAGGAGGTGCATAATTTGCATGATAATCATTTTCTTATTTGGGGTTGTGTGTACTTTCAGGTATTACGTGATATTGAACAGCTTACTTGCTTTTTCTTTTTTTTTTCCAAGAGACAAACTCTGAAAATAACAGTTATTATTCTTTTTGTTAATAATGGATTTCATTTTCTAGTATTTGTTACATCTTACAGCTTTATTCACAGAGCCATTTACATATACTCTTGGCATCTCTGAGTTAAAAGGCACACTTGGGAAATGACAGTCCGAATTTTTACTTCTATAAGCTTGATATTACATAATTTGCAAACACATAAAAAGTGCAATATAATAAAATAAACATTCAAATTCTAGAGGTTTCAAAATTCTTTACATTTTGCCATATTTGCCATTTCTAATTCTTATTTTTAAAAGGAATTTGCAAATATATAATACAATCCTAAACACTTTAACATGCATCTCTAAAAAATAAAGTAAAATTACCTCCATAATCTCAATGTTACCGCAATCACTTTTAACATTTTCTAATGTCCAGTGCATATACAAATTTGCCCAGTTGTTCCCAAATGTTTCTGCAGCTCGTTTTCCGATCGAGGCCCATACATTGCATTTGCTGTTATGTCATAAAGCTGGGGCCCTGACAGAACCTGGGCTCCAGTTTTCAGGACAGACTGTCAATAACATGCTATCCTTCCCGAAATCTTCCAAGTCAAACACGCTCGCACACCGCCATACCCCACCAAACGCGGCAAGCGGGCGCGGTGTTTTATGGGAAATGTAGTCTTGAATTTTACGGGTTCTCGCGCAGCATTCTGGGAACGAAGATTCTGAGCTTTCCTCTGCGCATGTGCAATCTGTTCTATTTTTCCTGCCTCGGGTCCCTGTGGCATCGAGGGGGTCGGCGGGTCGCGCCTCAGGTGAGCGCTCTGGGACTCCGGGGCTTCGCAGGGCTTGCGGACCAGAATAGAGGGGCGGGCTTGTGTCTAGGGGGCGGGACCTTGGCGTCCCGGGAACTCCCCGAAGGTAGACCCGACCCCTCCCCCAGTCGCTTGTGCCCAGGCTCGTCCCGGACCCCGGCCTCAGAAAGGCCTAAGATGCCCGGTGCGGGCGCGGTGTGGGAGCCAGCGTGCAGCCAGATTGGGAAGTCGCAAGCCGGCAGCGAGACGGGAATGCACGTTCATCGTGTTAACATGGACCGGCCACAAAGCGCGCGGCCCGTGGTCTGTGGTGAGAGCCCAGCTTAGGAGCTAGAAGGACTCGGTAAGTTTTGGCTCTGTCACTTGGACACCTGAAAATTAGGCTAGTGAAAACTTGCTTCATGGCGTTGTTCAGATCCTGTTCCTCACCTGTAAAGCATTTAGCCAAGTGCTAGTTAGTAAGCAACATGTAAATGTTAGTTAGCTCCTGTCATATTTGGAGGACACTTTGTTTTTTTCATTTAATTCTCACAGCCACCCTGTTTGAAGGTATAGCTATGTATGTCATCAAAAAAGAAGAATGAGGAGGCAGAGGTGGGAGGATCGCTTGAGCCCAGGAGTTCGAGAGAGCTGTGGTGATGCCACTGCACTCTAGTTGGGCGACAGAGCGAGACTCTATCTCAAAAAAAAAAAAAGAGAAGAGTGCAGGGTGAAATGATAGAACGAAGGTCACGAAGGGCAAGGGAGTTAGGACGCAAATACGGACATGCTTTACTCCCCAAATCACGCTGTTTCTAATATTCTACCCGTCTAACTCAGCACTGCAGCCTTCACAACACTAGCTGAGTGACTTGTCCCCAAGTCCCTAGGACTATGATTGCTAAGGCAGTGTGGACAGAATCTTACTATATGGCAAGTATGTTTGTTCTGGGATTTCTGGTGTATCTCCAGGGCCTTTGGGTCGCAATGAGGCTCCTGCCACTTCCTGCGCTGTCCAGGCAGGCTGTCTTTATCTTCAGAAGGCACAGTCTAATATTCTAGGGTGAGCCTTCTGTGTTCTATAAATGTTCTAGTAACTACATTCAATCTAAACAGAAATGTGAAATTAATTTTAAGGACATACTCTGTTTCTTAATATATGCAAAAATGTTATTTCAACATGTGGCCCTAGTCACATTTCAAGTGCTCAGTAGTCAATGTGACTAGTGGCTAACGTAATGGATAGCACAGATTTAATGAATTCCAAGAGAATCAGGTTCAGGCACTATGTCAGTGGTTCTCAACCAGGGTGATTTTGCTTCCCAGGGAACTTTGGAAATGTCGAGACATTTTTGATTGTCACAACTAGGAGGAGAGATTCACTAGTGTCTAGTGGATGCTCCTAAATATCCTGTGATGTACAGGACAGTTTCCTATGACAAAGAATTATCCAGCCGAAAATGTCAATAGTGCTGAGGTGGAGAACACTGCTTTCCATGAATGTTTCAACTCAAATGAGTTTCTTACCCAAGCCTAAGTCCCAGCTTCTCTGGTTCAAAGGAGCTCTTCGTGTGCCAGGGAGGAGGGACCTCAGGGACAGGAGTCCCACCTGGAAGAACAGCTCTTTGACAGAGACCTCACCAGAGCTTCAGAACAGATGGAGAAGAACCCAGAAAACAGGTCCTGATTTGCTGCACCAGAAGAAGCAGTTCATTTCCCTCCCCCCCACCAACAAGTGGAACCAGACAGAAGCAGTTCTTAATCCTTGACCCAGAGAGAGCCAGACTTGGTGATGTCGCCACATCCAGAAACCATCACAGACTGTGTGATAGTGAACTCTGTGGACCAACGTGCACAGGTGGTGAGCTGGGGTTGAGAGGGATGGGTGACTGTCAGGCTGCACAGGAGAAGCCAGGTTGCTGGAAGGCTTTTCTCCATGGCATCCAAGGAAGGCATAACTAGCCAGAGCTGAGGGAATTCTGTTATCCTCATCACAGAGCCCCTATTTTCTTGAACTTGGCCTCACTCTTTCTAGATTCTGAGTCACTCTGGTGCCATATCCATCACATGTTGTATCTAGAGATATACTAAGGTTTCCTCTGTCCTGAACATATAGGATCACAGGATGATAATGTAGGAAAGGATATCTATTTCTGTCTCTTTTAAAACATTAAAAAAAATTGAACCTGAGATGAATGTTTTGTTCATGGTTATCCCAGGACAGAGCTTGGAGCAAAGCACCATGCTGTTCACTGTGAAGTTTCTTATCAAATGTCTTTTTGAGAAACTGCAACAAATAAGAACAAAAAGATTTTAAAATAGTCTGTCTTTAAGCATCTTTCTTTCTTTCCAGTGTTCTATTGATTTTCCATTGGTGTAAATAATATTAATAAAATATTAATATAATTATGTTTAATTTTTTGTTAATTAGCCAAAGAAGACATACATTTTTAATATCAGTAGGAAAATAATTTACAATCATCTGATGAAAAACAGCAAGGTTATATCCATATCAGAGATGCACATATTCAGGAGGTGCTGTCTTTTTGTGGTGCTTCCTGCCCCTTCTCACGGGTCAAAGCAACATTTTTCCATAGGCAGGACTTTTCCCTCACTGGTATGGTGAGATTTTGAAGCAGGTTAATACAGAGGCTGACCAGACCTCTCATGACTCTTTCCTTACCCCCAGCTCATCCTTTGCAGTTGTCTACATTTTTCCAAGAGCAGCAGAAAATGAACATATGTCAGGTAAGTTATTTATTAAAACCTTTTTAAATCATGAATTTTATAGGTGTTTAAGGATCCATACATTAATATAGAAAAGTAGAACTAGAAATGGATAAGAATGATTCAGGGGAGGTATAGAAAAGCAGATGAACAGCATAACAGAGTTGATATATAGAAAAATGTAGGTCCCTGATGTTAGAGATTTTCCAAAGTGGAGGTTCAGTTTTTATTCTTTCTGATAGCCGTTGTAGAGAGTTAGACACGCAATATTTGTTTAAAGATTTGCATTGATGAGAAGCTTAAACCAAACTGATTCCTCATGGAATATAAAATCATTGACATTGAGAAAAATGTCTTTGTTGGTCTTCATGTAAGTGACAGTGCAAATCTTTCCACCAACAGCCCTGAAATAAATGCAATTTGTTGCTTCTGTTTCCTCAGTGGAAGTAGAGGACATAGTGCCAAAGTGGAGCTTTTATTAATGCAGTTTTTCAGGTAACTGTCAGTTTGTCCAAGAAAGAACAGATTGGTGGTATAGACTGAGTTGATCAAAGATGGAGAGTTAAAAAGGATTGTGTCAATTCTAGAGAGTGGGTGGGGTTTTATTGTTGCAGAGTACAGGAGGTTACTACATTTTGAGAGCAGACTAAACAAGGCATGCAAAGTCTGGTAAGAATCTTTACCCATTACAATTTGGACTTCCTCTTAGGAAATAAAAGATGGAGATGGAGATAAATATTATGACCAGACTAGGGGTATTAGTTTGCTATGGATGCCATAATAAAATCCACAGATTGCTTGGTGGCTTAAG
Organism: Lepilemur ruficaudatus; assembly: GCA_963574885.1. Taxonomy (NCBI): domain Eukaryota; kingdom Metazoa; phylum Chordata; class Mammalia; order Primates; family Lepilemuridae; genus Lepilemur; species Lepilemur ruficaudatus. Next base: position 22,622 of record CAUYRT010036218.1, read on the forward strand.
CAGAAATTTACTTTCTTATCATTGTGGAGGCTAGAAGTCTGAGATCAAAATATCAGCAAGTTTGGTTCCTTCTGAGAGCTATGAGGGAAGGATCTGCTCCGGGTCTCTTTCCTTGCTTGTGAATGTCCATGATCACGTCATCTTTCCTCTATACGTGTCTATGTCTAGATTTCCTCTTCCTATAAGGAATTAAGAAATTTTTAAAATATAGAAAGACAGAAATAATGTAATAAATATGTTCCTACCTTCCCAACCGGTTATACAGATTTTGTTAAATTTTTGTCTGGTACGCACTTTTTTCCTTTTATTTATTTAGTTCTTTAACTGAGGCATATTTCAGTACCAGTAAAGTGCACTCTTAAGTGTGTGACTGGATGGATTTTTACATATGTATATTCATGTAATTTAGCACCCAGATTAAGATGGAAAACACTTTCATCACCCTTGAAATTTCCTTCCTGCCAATTTCCAGTTAATAACTACTGTACCCCTCTACAGAGGCAACCGTTATTCTGAACTCACACATTAGAAAAAAAGGATAAATTCATTTTTGAACATCATGTAAATGGAATCATACAGTATGAGCTCTTTTTCAAGGGAAGGGGAGGTCTGGCTTCTTCCTCTATACATATAAACACTTTTCTTTTCTTTTCTTTCTTTTTTTTTTTTTTGAGACAGAGTCTCGCTCTGTTGCCTCCAGTAGAGAGCAGTAGCATCATCATAGCTCACTACAACCTCAGACTCCCGGGCTCAAGTGCCTCAGTCTTCTAAGTAGTTGGTACTACAGGCGTGTGCCACAATGCCCAGCTAATTTTTTAATTTTTTGTGTAGAGATAGGGTCTCACTCTTGTTCAAGCTGGTTTCGAACTCCTGACTTCAAGCAATCCTTCCACCTCAGCCTCCCAGAGTGCTAGGATTACAGGCGTGAGCCACTGTGCCTGGCCATTACTTTTTAGATTTATCAGTTTTGCTCTGTGTTTCAATATTTCCCTATTATTGCTGAGCAATACTTCACTATATGAATATGCTAGATGTACGTATTGCTAGTGTTCTTGGATTCTGTGGCTTGCCTAATTTTTTAATAGTCTTTTGATGACAAAGTTCTTAAATGTAATAAAGGTCAGAATCTGTCTTTTCTTTAATGGTAGTTTTTTGTGTGTGTTTGAAAGATACTTCCTTACTCCAAGATCATGAAAATATTCTCCTATATTGTTACTACATACTTGATTATTTTAGCTTGATCCACATAGAATTAGCTTTTGTGTTTCATATAAGGTGAGTGTCAAGGTTCACATTTCCATATGCATGTTCAGTTGCTCTAGCACCATTTGTTGAAAAGATCATCCTCCTTCCAATGAATTACAGCAGTCTTTCTCTTATCAGTCAAGTGACTATATGTGAGACCAAATCTGGACTGTATTCTCTTCCACTTATTTTATCCGTATGCTAGTACTTCACTGTCATAATCCTGTTGCTTTGTAGTAAGTTATGAAATGTAATAGTGTAGGCCTCCAAGTTCTGCTTCTTCCAGAATTTATTGACTGTTTTAGATTCTTTGCATTTTCATAGAAATTTTTATCAGTTTCCGCAGAAAATCCTCCTAGAAAGTTTTTCAGAATAGAGGTGAAGTCTTTGACATCTTTCGTTAGATTTATTCCTGTGTATTTGATCTATTTTGATACTAGTACAAATGATAATGTTTTTTAAATGGCATTTTCCAGTTGTTTATTGTTGGAGTATTAAAATGCAGTGGATTTTTTAGTATTGATCTTGTATCTAGGCATTTTGTCAAATTCATTCATTCCAATAGCTTATTTGTAGATTCTTTTGGATTTTAAATGTGTGTAATAATGCGTTTTACAATAAAGACAATTTATTTCTTTGCAATCTTTGTATCTTTAATTTTTTTTAGTCTTATTGCTGGGACTTCCAGTAAAATATTGAATACAAGTGGTGATAATAAAAACCCTGGTCTTATACTTCACCTGAGGGGTGAAGTACTCAATATTTCACCATTGAGTCTTATTTTAATGATAGATTTTTTTTGTACATGCCTTTTATTATAAATAAGGAAGTTCCCTTTCGGTTTTTAGTTTCCCTAAAACTAATGGATACCATGGATATTAAATTTTGTCAAATGCTTTTCTTTCATCTAGTAAGATAATCGTATGATTTTTTTCCTTTATTCTTTAGAGGGGTGAATTATATTGATGGTTTTATGAATATTTTAACCAATCTTGCATTCCTGGAATAATTCCCACCTGCTCATGTAGTGTTATCTGTTATGCCTTTAATATATCTCTGGATTCAATCTGTTAATATTTCAATTAGTATTTTGTATCTACATTTATGGAAAGATATTGGCCTTCACTTTTCCTATCCTGTAGTGCTTGTCAGATTTTGGCAACAATGTTATGTTTTCATAAAATGAGTTGAGAAACAGTTATCCATTTTCTGTTCTCTGAAAGAGTTTAAGAATGCTGTTATTTCCGGTGGGGCTCACCCCTGTAATCCTAGCACTCTGGGAGGCCGAGGCGGGCGGATCGCTCAAGGTCAGGAGTTCGAAACCAGCCTGAGCAAAGCAAGACCCCGTCTCTACTATAAATAGAAAGAAATTAATTGGCCAACTAAAAATATATAGAAAAAAATTGGCCGGGCATAGTGGCACATGCCTGTAGTCCCAGCTACTCGGGAGGCTGAGGCAGAAGGATCGCTTGAGCCCAGGAGTTTGAGGTTGCTGTGAGCTAGGCTGATGCCACTGTACTCTAGCTGGGGTGACAGAGTGAGATTCT
>CAUYRT010036219.1:0-10210 GCA_963574885.1 Lepilemur ruficaudatus
ATTTCTTTCTTTCTATTTATAGTAGAGACGGGGTCTCACTCTTGCTCAGGCTGGTTTCGAACTCCTGACCTCGAGCAATCCACCCGCCTCGGCCTCCCAGAGTGCTAGGATTACAGGCGTGAGCCACCGCGCCCGGCCTAGCCAGCTTTTTATAACTTAGAATCTGTAAATATATTAGCTGTTGGTGCATTGAAGAAAGGGGACTCAGAATGTTTTGGTGACAGACACAGGTAGACATGAAGAGCAAGCCAATTCACACATGTAGCAGACAATAACCAGCGATTCACTAGATGTTTGCTCTTCCTCCTGGGCACACAGCTGGATTATACCTCCCAGCCTTTCTTACAGTTTGAGTGTGGCCATATGAGTTCTGGCCAGTGGAATCTGGCAAAGTGTTGCTTGTCACTTTCAAGCCTGGCTCATTCACACTTACCTAGCAAAATCCTTTATGCTTTCTACTGTATCAACCTGAAAGAAGCCTTATATGTTGAATGTGGTGGAGTTACAAGATGGAAGGGATTCTGAGTTCTCAAATTCCCATTTGGAGAAGCAAGGTCATATGTGAATTATAAACAAATTTTTATTACATTAAGCTTTTGAAATTTTGTAGTGCATCTATTACAACAATCATCCTGCCTCAACAGACATAATAGGACAGTGCTCTCAGTAAAGGATTCACAGTCTCACCCTGCAAAAAAGCAGGCAACGGTTAGCTCTTCCTCTGGCCTCTCTTTAATATTTGGTAGGTAAGACCTGGCAACTTCTTTGGCACTCTTCCTTAATGGACTAGTTTTCCTAACTTCATCTTGATTATTATAATAGCCTCTTGACCAGCTCCCTGCTTCTGTTGTTGCCCACCAGCCCTGGAATCTATTATCAAAACAATAAGCAGAGTGATCTCAGGTTATTAGGCTCAAAATTCTTGTGAACTAAAATAAAATCTTAAGGCTCCCCAACCCAGCTGACTGAATAGACCCCCCTCTTGGCCAAGGAGATACCCTAAAACTGAGTTGCTGGTCATGAGAAGGGAGGTCTGACATGCCTCATCATGCTCCCTCCCTTCTTGGAGACATCCTTTGTAACTTATTAATGAGACCTAAGGCTATGCAAGACAAACCTGCAGATCCTCAATTTACATAACAAATCACTTGAGTCTGGGGATAAATCTGGTGGCTTGTCTCTGATTAACAGACTTCCTTATCTTAATTTAAAACATTCTGAGGCTTTAAAACAAAGCTTCATGTCTTTAACCAATTACAAATCAAAAAGTCTTTAAACTCACCTATAACCTGTAAGCTCCGCTTTGAGATGTCCCACCTTTTCAGGACAAACCAATGTACTCCTTCCATGTATTGATTTATAACTTTACGTGTAATTCACATCTCCCTGAAATGTATAAAACCAAACTGTAACACAACCACAGCAAGTTCACTTGTTAAAGTCTTCTTGGGCGTGGCTCTGGGCCCTGGTCCTCAAATTTGGCTCAGAATAAACCTCTTTAAATTATTTTACAGAGTTTGGCTTCTTTTTCATCGTGATCCTCCAAGCTTTCCATTGGTTTCAGAGAATAAGCGAAAAATCTTTTCAGTGGCCTATAAGACCTTTTGTGATTTGCCACCTCTCCCCATTACTCCTCATTCTAATTTACTAATATTCTCCTTTTCCATGTACTCTGATATGGCTGCACAGATTTCCTTGCTATCCCTTGAACATGGCAGGCTTGTTCTTGCCTCGGGACTTCTGTGCTTGCATCTTCTCCCTGGAATGCTCTTCTCCCAGGCACCCACATGGCTTGCTCTCTTACGTCCTCCCAGTCTTTGCTCAGAGGCCTTTTCTGAGCACACTACTTAAAAACTCTTCGTGTTTTCTTTTTTTTTTTTTCTGTTTTAACTTTTTATTAAAATGCTTAGAATACAGATTGACTTTCTTTTGTAAAGACTGTTTTACTCTTCCTGAAATAGGACATATATGCACTCTGATAAAACAGAATGAAAAGTCTCAACTCATAGGAGTTCCCATACAAGGCTCTGATCCTGTGTTTGGAGCTAAGCTCCTCACAGCAGCTTCTTTCAGCTATCTTATTATAAGAATGGTGTTCTGTGGGACAAGAAATAGACTGATGCTAATTGACTTTTCAATCCCCTCTTTCTCCAGTGGAATAAACCACTTTCACAAGAGCTGCCCTATGTAGAACCCATAGTTTTCTAGCTTACAACAAAGTGATTAGGGAAAAATAGGGGAAAAAACGAAAGTAAGAAAACTAACACTGAAGCAATCATACTTCTCATGTCTCTGAACAAAGAAGTATCAGTAACCTTTAACCAGAGGAAATAAAAAGGTATGCAAGTTAACTACCTAGTTCATTCACGGTTAGCTAGATTTGTTCACTTAAGGCTTTAACACCTTTCCAAATCAGTAATTTTGTCTTAATCCAGCTATGCTTGCTAATAAATGAAATGCATGCATTTCCCAGACATATATGTCACTGAGCCTCTGCATTCAGGACCTGGCAGTGAAAAACTATGCTTTCCCAACAGCTCAGTACTGAAGACTAAGAATGAAAAATCCAACTAAAGAATGACACTCTCTCACCCCAGTAATGTTATCCACAGTTTCCCTACCTCACATTAAAAAGGAATCCACTGAATTTAGTTGATTCCTCCATAAATAAGCATCATTACAATTTTCAATTTTGAAGAAACTACCTCTAATCTTTTATTACAGGAAAAAGGAATAAAGAGATCCTCTCATGTTAAGACCATCTCCTATCTTCTCATCTTTTACTACAAGGGTAGATTGTAGATTAAGATCATGAAAATCCAATTTCACACATGGCACTAAGAAAATGGAACGCTATAAAAATAATCTTCATCACCCTAGTGGAGATGCTGATGCTTTCACACTGGGTGTTCACTGACAATAAATGATGCTGCCTCCAAAGGAACAGTTCTACAGGCAGTTTTTGAGTTAATGTTTTTCCCAACTTATTTCTAAAATGGAGAAAGGCCATTTTATACCCTCCCCCGAAAAAAATCTAGAAAAGCTACAGATGTTAACTTTTACTTTGAACACCAATGACTGAAACAGGTAACTGATAAGGAGAAAAGATTTAAGAAAAAGAGTTCATCAACAGCCAAATCAAGACTAAATTCTGCAAGTGGAAATTTTAAAGCCCACCAAGTAAATCTTTTCTAAATTCAAACAAGTACTACAATAACCGATTATAAGTCCTCAACTCACAGAATTAAGAGCCCTTAAGCTGTTAACTTTGTTCTTTGTCCTATTCAGAAAAATTTCCTCCTAGAATCTGTGCAAAAGTAACTGAGACACACCTGCAGTATGTGACAACGTGAGAGATGGTCTCAACTCTTTCATGAGGTGAAAGTCACTTTTTATAACTCAAAATGAAAAAAGGTGCTATAGAGAAATGAAATTTCACAACAGTATAAAAGCAAAGACTGGCTGAAATTTATAACTTTATAAGTAAAAATAATAACAATAACTCTGTAATTAACCCCTCCACAGTGAACAATCTACTACACATTCTGTGATGCGCTTACCACAGTGGAAACCTGCAACTGCAAGGCCAGGGTTCTGCCCCTTTTCTAGTTCTCTGTGTACAAGGTGACGCCACCTACTACATGGCAGTCATAGAGATAGGTGAGCTCAGGGGACCTTCTCTCCCCAACCTGCTAACTCAGCAGGAGTTAAGTTCACCCACCTGAGCCATGGCCTCCAATGTGTATCTGTTCATGAATTTATGAAGTATCTAAATACCACTCATTAGTTAAAAAAAAAAAAAGAATAGAAAACTCTGGACCAAGTAAATTGTGAACTCAAAAATTAAGAGGGATACCAATTACATTAACAACACTTTCTTTAAAAAATAGAATCACTTTCTTTGAAATCAACCACAGTGGTGAGACGTGTTTTTCTTTTCAGGTGCCCCATGATGGCACATAGTTTTTTTACCCGGCAAATTCTGCCTGTTTCCAAGTCCCGGGATCCTGACCTGCACCAGCACATGGGGCAGCGTTACCTCCCAACAGTGTGGAGAAGAGCACATGTCACCACTGGGCGATGAGAGAGTTGACAAAGACTCTTGGCTTCTCAACACCAGACTTGGTTGGAGAGCTTTCCTTGTTCTATTAGAAAAGTTCATGAGGAAGCTGTGAATAGGATCAGTCCAGAGAAGTAAAGCTCTTTTATTTTCGCTGTCCAAACATCAGTCAATGTACTGGGAGAGCCAGCGGAAACCCTCACCATAGCCTTGCCTCTTGAGCACACTGCACATGAATACTTCCATGGGGCGGGCATTCAGCTCCTTCAGGGTCACGTTCCCCTAATGGAGGCAAAACCAAGAAAGGCCTGTTAGCATCTTCATGGTGGAAAAGCTTAAAAGGGTGATTACTACAATCATTCCTTAAAAGCAAATCTAAGTAGGTATTAATTATAGAAATGTGGTCAAGGCCATACAGAAGACGTCCCCAGGGTTTCTTGCATTCGGGATAAATAAGCAGCACACTTCTATTTCCAGCCTCTCTTTCTCTTTCTGAAGAGCAGTTTCTTTGAACACCCAACATTCATCTGGAGAGTTATGGCAGCGAACCAAGAAAAAGCCACTGGGACCCATGGAACCAGCATGTTCTTTGATGGACTGTTTAGAACTGATAATGGGTGGCACCAAGAAATTAAGAATTCATGTGTAAACAACATTCATGCAAAGGAGGAGAAACTAAATGAACTAAAAGAAACAGATAACTAAGAAGAGGCAAGACTAAGGAACTGTAAAAAAGTCAGAAAGTTATCATAGATCACAGAACAGGAAGATTTTAAAAAATTAAATATGCCAAAACCTCAAGCTTGAAACAACCAGAATGATTTCTGCTTAGAGAAAATCTAAATTTTCTTTCTCATAAGCCTTTTCTAAAACAGAGTCCTCCCTCCAACTGAAGACAGCATAACCTGATCTAGAAGATGAGTTTTATTCCTGGTTTTATCACTAACTTGCTATTAGACCTGAATAAATCACTCTGTTTCCTCACCTGCAAAATGGGGTAACACTCCTACCTCTCTCAGCAAGCAGCACTGAGGAAAATCAAGTGCTTTGATTTCAATGCTTGGAAAGTGATATAAATGATTACTCTTCTTCATAACCTGAAATCTCCAGTCAAAAAAAATTCATTTCTAGTTCAGAAGGACTCCTTCAAAAGAGATTTCTCAGAATCAGGTTTGAAAGATAATTAGAAAATTCTTAAAGAAGTTTGCCTTTTCTACCATTTCCTTCTGCCTCAAATACCTGAGGAATGAATCCAATTAGAAAATGGTTAAAGATAGCATATGCTCCTGCTTTCACCAAGCTTACAAAATACCCAGAGTAAAACAAATCCTAAGCCTGTTTAAACTTTTGAAAGAAAAGGAGAATCTAGACAGCAAAACATCAAGTTTTAAAAGCTGTGAACGTTCCCTAAAGATTTTTCTCTTACCTTTCCTGTGGTCTGTCCATAAAGCCCAAATATCTCACGGAGTTTTTCTTCACTGATTGCATCTGTTCTGTCAATTTTGTTACCCAAGATAAGGATTGGCACATTGGATATTGTTTCATCAGTCATTAAAGCCTAAAGACAAGATAAAAAAATAAGAACCAAGTGAGGAATCTACAAAAGCCCCACCAGATAATGAACTTGACTTCCACTATCCTTATAAGGCATTAAGTGTAAAGTAAAAACCTGGTCTTTACATCTGAGTGATTAAAGGGTCACCTTGACATTATATAACACTCTTGACCGTAGATAAAAGTCCCTTAAGTGCCTCAAAATAACTAAAACTTAAGGCTATTTACAAAGTAGACCTGCCCCAATCTTAAAACTTTTGAGCTAATTCACTCACTCACAAATACCCTAAGGATATCCATTGAGCACAGTTCTAAAAAATGAATGCTCTGCCTACAGAGTCTCAAAGATGACTACAGGAAGTCCCCAAGTAGTTACTGAGTGCCCAATGTATGCAAAGAACTATCTCAGGCACAGAGAGGGACACAAAAGGAAAGGTAAGACACACCCCTGTCCTCAAGAAATCCTTGGTCTATGTTCATATTTATGTTAACAAAGCTAAGAACACAACATAGTGAATTATTCAGTATCACAATGAACGGTGACAGGGAAATAAAATGGCAATTTTGGGCTTGAGGAAAGTCTTAGCAAAGATCTGGAACCTAAAAAGGGCGGGCAGCATTTAGGAGAAAAGGAAAAGGAAAATCATAAGCAGCTTTACAGTAGGATAAGAATTCAGGAAGCCACACAGAGTATTGTGTGGCTGGATTAAAGCGTTTATATTCATAAGCAGTGACAAAGTAAATGGATGGGAAAGGATGACCCTCATTATAGTACCAGTCTGAAGGGTTAGCTGCAATAGATCATAAAGAGCACAAGTCCAGAATTAGTGAATGAAATCTGTACTTGTAGTGTAATGAATTCAAAGAGTATCTGTGGTGCTCATATAAGAGATGATGATCCATCCTAAGGTAGAGCATTTAATGAAAAGTGCAGGACGTTTTTTAAAGAAAGAAGAGACGAGTGTCTAAATGATAATGAAGACAAAGAATCAAAGCTGGCACAGAACTCAAGCCTGGGCATCTAGTTCTCACCAAAAGAAAGGCTAGGAAGGAAAGCAGAGTTGAAGGGATAAAGGGAGAATACGCTTTGGTCCCTACCTTGTAAGTTCACAGACTGGTGGGAGAGATCTGTAAGAAAATCACTAAAGACAACAGACATTGGGGTAAGGTGGGGAGTCTAATGCAGTCTGAGAAGTCAGGAAAGCCTTCCTAGAAGTGATTATATCTGACCCCTGAGGTCTCTAAAGGACATTTTAAAATTTACCAGCAAAAAGGGGTTGTGGGGTGGGTATCAGTGAGAAGACCAGGCAGGAATAGCTACTTGTGCATATTCAAGGAAGTACAAGTTGTTTTCTTTGTTTGGAATATAGGTCAAGCTAGACAGCAGAAAGAAAGGAAGCTATAGAAATAAATAAAGGGAGAATCATGGAAGATCTTACGTGGTATGCAAAAGATTTATACATTTTATCCTGAAAATGATAGAGAATTATCAAAGGATATTAAGTAGGGCGATAACAAATCTGAGAAAGTTCGTTACAGCATTCAATGCATATCAGGGTCACGGTGGAATCTACAATAATTCACTAGTTTCTGGACTATATGTCCAGATAGGTGGTAGAAGATGAATAGTTCCATTATAGGAAAACAGAATCAATACATGGAGTTATCTAGGAGGTGGTATCATGTATGACGCTGGAGCTCAGGACAGGTCTAGATGAGAGAAATCCATCTGAGAGTCGCTGATAGGTAGGTAGGTGCCAGATGAAGGAATGGGAGTAAATGAGATCAGCTTGGGAGAAAACATGGACCCTGATTAACATCAACATTTAAGGACTAAGCAGAGGAACAAGTGCTTGTGAAAGAGACTGAGAAGTCTCAGCCAGAGAGATAGCACCAAAATTAAGAGTATAAAAGGGAGTTTAAAGAGAGAGAGACTGGCCAGTGCTAAGAGATCAAGTAAGATAAGGACTGCCTGGCAGGCAATTCTACATGAGATTAAAGCTATAGATGTGAGAAACATACTTACAAATAACTTTGAGACAGGTTCAAATTGCCACAAACCAGAATACAGGGAGGCAGTGACAAGGAGAAAGAAGACATACAAGGTGAAGCAGTAGGGATAACAAAGGGAGTATTACAGAAACCATCAAGTCAAGAAAATGCAATGTTGACAAAGGAGCAAACTTGAAGTGGTATTATCAAAGGACGAATGTGATCAAAACCGAAGACTGAGAACAGACTGTGAGGGTCTGGCAAGTCATTCAGTGGGAGCGTGGGTAGGCACAACCTGAGAATGCAGATTCAGAAATGTACAGAACGATATGGGGAGGGAGTGGCTGATGAGAAATTACTTAATGGTGCAATGTATACTATTCAGGTGATGGATACCCTAAAGCCCTGATTTGACCACTACACAATCTATGCATGTAACAAAATTGCACTTGTATCCCATAAATTTATACAAATTTAAAAAATGTAAAGAACTCTAATATCTCTTTTAATGTTTCCCTACTACTCATAAAGAGTATGCCAATACTACTTATAAAGAGTGATTATACATGATATGTGAAAGGGAACACGATTTATTATGCTGGGACAACAGGCATAAATGAGGAATGTCCTAAGCAAACTAGGCCATACCGTTACCCTATGATATAAACAACAAAGTTATTCAAGTTCAAGCTTAATTTCCTCAGGACACTGAAAAGCAATGTCTTAGATTTAAAAACATTTTCTTCCTACAACTAGGATTTTTCACCAAATGTTAAATATGATTAAGCACTGGCACTACTGAGCTGTCTGTATTCCTTAAAAGAAATAAAGGTGAAAAAGGGGGAAAATATATAAACATACATTAAGCTCAACTTTGGATTCCATGAGGCGAGAATGATCAGCACAGTCCACCAGAAAGACAATCCCATTAATTGCTGGGAGATAATTTTTCCAAACCCGTCGTGCTAAAAGACAAATGTGTAGTTGTATCAATTAAAAAATACATATTTAAAAAATGAGTACCCTAATGATCAAATCTTGGCCAGCTTTCAATAAGATTAGACTCCTCATAGATTTCTCAAAGTCCTGGCCAGCAATAATTAAGTCAGAACAGAGGATGCAAACTGATAATCCATAAGCTGAATGTGATTTTTATAAATTTGAAAATCAGAGTTTCTGCCTGCCTTGAAAAACTGCAACATTTGGCAATCCTATGTCTACTTACACACATGCCAATAATCAGCTGAAAATGAATGGTGGCTGCCCATTTGGATGATGTCTGAGCTCTTCAGTTTGCCAAAATTTCCACTACTCCCCGCTTGCTGTCTTACACCTAGTCAATTTTACTCACTTAAATGAACTGGCTTGCCTCTGGAGCAATTTTAGTTTGCAACCTCTGAGTTAAAACATCAGGATACAAATTACTTCCCAATACTACTTTAGTCCCAAGTTAGTTTCTAACCAACTAGTGCGTGGGTGTGCTGATACACATTTCAGCACAGCCCTCAGGGGGCACTAGGCCTGAGCAGTGATTGAAGTCTCCATGCCACCTGCCTCAACCTCCCATATTTATCCCAGCATGCCTTATGAATGTTACTTTTGTTTGTGACATAAAGTGGTAAAAGTTGGGAAGCAGTGCCTTAATTGTATTATAATTTCCAAGTCATTCATTTCTAGCCCTTGCAATGTGATAAATAAGGAAGTAACTCTTCATCAGTTAATAATGGTTACCTCTGAAGAGTGGGATTGGGAAAGAGGGTTGGGAGAACTTTCACTTTCTGTATTTCTGTATAATTGAGTTTGATACATTGAACCTTTACTGTTTCATAAGCTAAAATTTTAAAGGTATACAAATAAAAAAGGAAACCTCCAGATGTACACTATTTTAGTAACTTCTATAAAATGGTGGCTGGGTTATTAGTATGTTTGTTAAGGAAATTTTCCTCAGCCAAACAAAGTCAAACTGTATACACATGAACACATTTCCCTTCTGTCTTTAACAAAACCTGAAAGCTAAATTTATCACACTAAATAATCTACAACTCCCAGTTCAGGTATCTAAAAACCATCTGGTGTCTACTCCTTCTGCATTTTCCAGATGGTCTTGGTTCAGTCTTATCTCACTCAGAATTTAAATGTCTAAGTAGTTACAAATTCTTTTGTGGAAGAAGCAGAAAAGACACCATATACTCATTCCTACCCAAATGAAAACAACATAAGCTCATCATAGGAAAAAAGGAAACAATTTATAATTACTCCATCAAAACACACCCCCTGTTAATGTTTTGGTATATTTTTTCCCATCTTTTTTCTTTTTTTTTTTTTTTATTTGAGACAGAGTCTCACTCTGTTGCCCTGGCTAGAGTGCCGTGGCGTCAGCCTAGCTCACAGCAACCTCAAACTCCTGGGCTCAAGCGATCCTTCTGCCTCAGCCTCTGGAGTAGCTGGGACTACAGGCATGCACCACCATGCCTGGCTAATTTTTTCTATATATTTTTAGTTGGCCAATTAATTTCTTTCTATTTTTAGTAGAGATGGAGTCTCACTCTTGCTCAGGCTGGTTTCGAAGTCCTGACCTTGAGTGACCCTCCCGCCTCGGCCTCC
>CAUYRT010036220.1:0-67044 GCA_963574885.1 Lepilemur ruficaudatus
CTGCTTACAATTGAAGGAAGCCTAACTGAAACAGTAAAGAATTTTGAATGCCAAACTGGAGCATTCTATCCCTAACTTTGTAGGCAATGGGGAAATACTAGCATGTATTTTTTAACGTGAAAAATAGTTGTAATTGAAATGCGCAAGATTAATAGAACCATGAAGAATAAATTGAAGTATGAGTGCAGAGGGAGCATAAGAGATTAGTTTAAAGGGTGGGCTATAGGAGTTTGAGGTTGCTGTGAGCTAGGCTGACGCCACGGCACTCTAGCCTGGGCAACAAAGTGAGACTCTGTCTCAAAAAAAAAAAAAAAAAAAAAGGTGGCTAAAGAACTGGACGTGGGAATGCAAAGGGAACCATTTAGAAGCCAGGAATATAAGATAGAGTCAGGAAAGTTGGTACAGCATAGAGCTTGCCATGCCAGTTTGTTATTCCTTAAAAACAAACACTATGCCTCCCTCATTTTTGTGGCCTCTGAAATAGTGATTTCCAAATACTGGCCCATTGCCTGGGTGTAGAATCTACTTGGAGAGCTTTACACATTAGAGATTTCTACCCCCAGATATTTAGATTCAGTAGAGCTAATGCAGAGTCCAGGAACTTTATTTTTTAAAATATCCCCAGCTTAGTCCAATATAAATCCAAATTTGGAACCATGCCGTGGTACACTGTAGGAAAATGCTGTGCACATAGTGAGTACATACCCGATAAATATCTGTGAAGTAAATTTAATTACGTGTTCTTACCTTTGTAGCCTATCACCGCACCCAGTGCTATAATCAATATTTATTTATTCAATAATTTCTGCCATAGCCATTTTTGCAATACCCCTAACTTCTCAGACCCTTGAAGTAATTTTCAACTCCCTTACTATCTTTTTGTTTTTACATTCTGGGAATCACTGGGTCAGGCCAATTCTTCCATAGCAAGTTTTCTTAGATCAGTCCCTATCCTTTGCATTTGTACTGTTACCATTCCAATAGGCCTTGTCATACAAATGGATCTCTGTTGGCAAAATCCAGCCTGCTGTTTCTACTTCCACAGTACACCACTACCCACACAGCCTTAGAAAAGAATGGACTCCAGATGTCACTTTTATCCTGATATTCTATAGCCAGAAAACTACATATATTGGTGGATAGAAATGTGCAATTTGTTTGTGAGTGGTTCCCAAGTTGTGATATTTAACAGAATTCCAAAAAGAGGCATTTAATTATACATTTGTCTGAACCTCACCACCAGAAGTAAGTTCTGATTCTTTAGATCTGACTCGAATCTCTGATATCCTCTATTTTATTTATTATTATTACTATTATTATTATTTGAGGTGTGCTCTGTAGCCCTGGATAGAGTGCAGTGGTGTCATCATAGCTCACTGCAACCTCCAACTCCTGGCCTCAAGAGATCCTCCTGCCTCAGCCTCCCGAGTAGCTGGGACTACAGGCGCATGCCAACATGCCAGGTAATTTTCCTATTTTTAGTAGAGACGGGGTCTCACTCTTGCTCAGGCTGGTCTTGAACTCCTGAGCTCAAGCGATCCTCCCACCTTGGCCTCCCAGAGTGCTAGGATTACAGGCATGAGTCACCGTGGCTGGCCTGATATCCTCTATTTTAATAGATTCCCCTAACGATTATGATGACCCAAAGTTTAAGAACTACTGATATTATGTTATGGGTAAAAGATACTTGGGATTACAAATTAGCTCAAATCCCATACTAGGTTAATCAAGAGGTGACAAACCTTCCTTGGGGTGAGTGTGAGGGAATTTCCAGGACATACAGGAAAAAAAAAAGCCAAAAGCTCTAGGAACAATGACTAATATATTTAAAAGGTCATGAGATGGTGAGAGAATATGCTGACAGATTTAAAAAAAGTCACAGTTACCAACTTGCTTACAGATAAAGGGACTATTCAGACCAATTTGCAATAGAACTTGGTGTATGTTTTTGATAATCTTCAGCTATGCTATTAGGTAAGGTACCAGCTGATTTACTTGCAAAACCAAAAAAAAGAAGTATTGAGTGTAAGTGGCTCAAACAAAGCTAAAAATCTTGCAATAATCATGTAACACTAGTGACAAAGTAAGGTAGAGAGCTAGAGTGTTTTAAAAAAACAAATTAATATTTTACTAACTTCCAAGATATATTTTACCAGGATGTTGACTAAGATGGAATAATTTTACCCAGGGGATGAATATCCTTGATGTGGGAATGATACTATTTTCACATCAATTTATTTTTAAGTTGTCAGCATCTCAAGCTGGAAAGCTGGTGTCACAATGCTCTATTAAGAGAGGGAAACATTTAGTAAAAAACTGTATTAAGATGATATGATTGTCTACATGTGGTAATTCAGCTAACCGCTTTTGGTTGGTCCGGTTGGGATTTATTTCAGATCTTTTAATGCCACATTCAGTTGAGCCAACTGCTATGCTCTAACTCAGGGGTCCCCAACCTATGGTGAGTTGAATAATTATTTCATTATATATTACACTGTAATAATAATAAAATGCACACTAAATGTAATGTGCTTGAATGATCCTGAAACCATCAATCCCTCCCTGTCCGTGGAAAAAATATCTTCCATGAAAACAATCCCTGGTGCCAAAAGTTTGGGGACCACTGCTCTAAATCATTTGCTAAAAATGTCTGAGTCACTGTCCAAATATGGTCTTGGTTTTGGACTAAGAGGAAGGAGCATGAGTGTTCACAAAATTTCCATTTGTCATGTTTTTTGAGTGGAGACAGCTATGCTGTAATGAAAAGGGCTTTGATCGCTTATGTTATCCTGGATTAAGTTTAAGCCCATTATTCAAAGTGAGGTGCCACAAGACCCGAAGAATGGGCCCCACTTGTACTCGCCATCCAAGTGGTATTGACTAATTATTTTATTTTTTAAGTGAATTCTGAATCCTCATAATTTGAACACTCTACTTCCCAGATTTTATTCCCTTGTACATTTCCCTTCCACTCAAACAAGCTTATATATTTGATTGTTTAAGTTTCAACTGTTAATATGCTTGCTTCTAAAATTGGCCTTCTCTCAGTTGCCTTTTTTCCTCCCTAAAAGTTTTATAATTGCTATTTTTTTCCCAATACCCAGATCAAGTTATATGCTATTGGGAAAGTTCTCCTTAAAGTTTAGTACTTGTTAGTATTCTTGATTTCCTGAAGCATGCTTTATGTTGTCTTTCTCCTAAAACCTGTATTTACCATAAACATGTAAAGATTTGGTAATTAACCAAGAGTCAGTGAACTCAACAGTAAATCCAAGATCTGTTGTCCTGTCTTGATACAGATATGTTATCTGCCATTTATTGTTTAATAATTACTAGCTTCTATGGTATGTTCTACATATTTTATTTTACTTTCATTTAGCCTAATTGTACAAATGTGCAAGCACAGAATTTGTGAAATTAAGAAAGTTACTCTTGTCAAGAGAAGATCAACTAAGATTTCAGGTTCCAATTTTCTATGTTATCAATAAGTTTATCTAGTGAGTAGTCATTTTCTTATTTATCCAGCCATTCAAACGTCTGATTTTTCATGCTTTATCTCGTCCTATAATAAATTTTGAGAACAGGGTATGGAGACTGTTACTTTACATTATAATATCTGATACAATTTGCCTCACATATGAAGGCATAGTGAATGTTTGCTGTTGAGAATGAAAAGAATCTGTGTTGATGGAAATATGTTTATTGAAACTGTACATCACTTAAATTATGTAAACTTCCTGGAAACCAAGCAGCAAAACATCTGTTCTGGTGTGGGGCTTATTTAACATAGTTTCTTCACATTTTCAATTGAAAACTTGCTAAATTACGGGCCACTTCTTTGTGAAAGCGAAAGCTATTGTTATCAAAAACACTGTTTATTCATGTTCTTGGAAACTCATGTTTAAACAATATATTACAAGGCATATTTGGCAGCTGCAAAGAAACAAATCCAAATATCTCCCAATAATAATGCTTAGTAATACGAACAAAGGAGAAGTACATTTTATAACATGGTTATACATGCTGACTGATTAAACTGAGCCAGCTGTGATCAAAAGGACTTATCATTTATAAATCAAGCTCAGCAGCTTGTCTCAAAAGTGCATCTTCAATCAAAAACTGCTGATAAGGCCAATGTAAAAGAAACGTCTTCCATAAACTCCACAGAGTGCTGGCTATGGTAACTAATAATCAACAGCATTTTAATAAAATATAAAAAATAAAATCAGGATGTAAACATCTTAAGGTCGAATGATATGACCATACATTTTGAGAAAGTAGTTCTTGGGAGCATCATTCCTCGCAAGTTTATTAAAATAAAATGGCTCTTTAAGTTTGGATACTATAAGCAAAAGTAACGAAATAATTATTTCTTTAGTTGACTGCTTTTGTAAGTGCCAATTTGGGTTTTGAGAAGAGCCTATTTTAATATTCAACAAATTATAATCAATCAGTTAAATTTAAAAAGCAGATAAAATTTTTATAATCATTATAAATGAGAGCATAACATGACAGTTCATAACACAGACTCTAGGATCCCAGTTCCACTACCAAAGATATGTGTTCTTTAGTTAGCTAAAGTTAATTAGCTAAGTTTACTTAGTTAATTAGCATCCTGTGCCTTGGTTTCCCCACCTATAAAACAGGCATAATAATAAAACCAGTGTCATTAGGGTTGTTATGAAGACTAAATGAGTTAATATATTTGAAATGCTAGAAATGGTGCCTGGCACAAAGAAAATAATATGTATTTTAAAAATTATTCATGTATGTAATGTCTTCTCTCAACCCAAACACATTGTAAAAAATATAAAACTAATACTTAAGCATATTTCTGTTTATCATTACTAATGCGATCTTAATTAATTTTTGTTAATTTTTTACTTATACAGATTATTTACAGAAAAAAGCAAAGCGAATAGAAAGTACAAAGCAATCACAAGCAAAGGTAATGTAAGTCATCTATAGTTTCCTGATAGTGATAACTATATAATATTTTTGTGTTTTTTCTATTTTTCTATGCATACATGATTTTCCATGTATTGATATATGATATATAATTCTGTGTCATATTCTTTCTTACTTAATTCCAAATCAAGGTATATGTCTTTAAATATGTTCCATCTCTGATAAACAGCATTTTAATTAAAACATACATTTCATAATAAGGATGATTCATGATTTATCTGACTATTCCTATTTGGGGGCAAATAAAGTATTGCTTTTTAAAAATTCTATAATATATAGATAATAAAAGTTTTATGCCTTGCCTATATCTTAGTTCAGACATCAGATTATTTCATTACATTAGGTTATGAATGAAATTCAGTCATATGGTCTTTCTCCAATATTTTAGTCATAAACGTACTTCAATTGGCAGGTTCACTTTTAGTGTTCGTATGATCTACAAATGTGGTGAAAATCCCAAGAATCATTGAATTTCAGAAGGAAGCTTCTTACCTGGGAAAGTGGTTCCTCAATTGTGATTGTTTCTTGGATAAACTGAAATCCAAAATTAAACTTGTTGTCTTCATTGATATCCCTCTGTGGTAATTTGAGAAAAGAAAGTACTGTGTATCCCCCCGAAAAAGAAGACTGTCATAACCATGATAAAGGAACATTTTATAACTGACAGTTCAAATTGGGTTGTTGAATTAGGAAGTGGGCTCTAAAAGAATTGGTAGTTACATCTACAGTGACTTTCTTGTATTTACTAAAAGCAAAATATCTGATTATATTATAAAAATAAGTTCCGCACAAAAACTTTAAGCCATAAAAATTCAGGCAAACTATCAAGTAATCAAAACCAGCTTTAAGAACATTTTTACAGCCTGGAAAATTGTAACATTGTGCTGGAGATATTCCAAGTAATTATAGAACTTCAATGTCAAGAATGCATTGTCTACCTAGACAGTGTGATTAGTGATAATGATACTTATCCAACAATGAAAGTGTTGGATGCCCCAAACAGACCATCCTTCGAAACCATCCAAGTCATGTAATTGCTGGCTTGGCATTTGTGTTGGGACCTCAGACTGCATTGCTTACACATGTACAAAACTGAAGTTGAGAATAGATTATGATCTTAATACAGTCTATAAAATAGTCTCTGATTCTTAAAATCTCTTGATCTGCCATCTCTGACATGATCCCATCAAGTTTATGCTTGTAGAATACTTCTTAGGCTGTCTTTCCTCTTGAGTTTTGGTTATTCTTGATATGAGATAAACTCAAGCTGTGGGTCATATTAAGATAGGGCAGAGGCTGCTGGGTAGGGAAAGATCAAAGCTGTCTTCAAGGAGAAAAGTGAGTATGATGGTATTACATCTTTTAATCCAGTGTAAATCAATTAAGAAAGAATTATCTCAAAACTAGTTTTTTCACTGTTAGCGATTTAAATATATACTTAAAAATCTGACCAATTTTTAAATTTCTGCTTCCTGCTTTTGTTTATCTTTCTGATAACATCATTTTATGAATTTATTTCTCATGATTAAAATAATTAAGCAAAATATTTTTAAGAGAAAAGGCCTATCTTTTTTTAAAGCGATGATTTATTAAATGGGGGCTCCTTGTTGAAATGTCATCATTGTAATAAAGATTTGAGGAGCACAAAATGTTTTTAAAATGTGATACTTTTAACTCTACCAACTTAAAAAGATAGTTTCCTTAATTTGAGATTGTAATTTTTCCATTAGTTTGTGAGCATAATCAAATGCATAATTTAGTGGTATTGGTTCAATGTATAAGCATATTTGGTCAGGCTAATCTAGACCAGCACGTAAGACCTATATAATTCAAGGAGGTACGATCCCACTCAGATATTCCAAGACATAAATCATGAGTCCATAGAACGTGTCATACAACATTTCCATCACTGTTTGTGGCAATCTTAAAGTTAGTTTTAGCTATAAGTAATATTGAAGGATTCTTAAATGTTCAGTGAAAATGTTATTAATTGTCATTAAGGGATTTTCCACTCCAGAAACTATGAAGTCTCTACTGATAATATAATTTTACGCTTCTTGGATCAGTTTAATCAACTGACATCACTGATTGCCACAGGTTGTATGGTAACCTTTGAGGATACAAGGATGGACAGACACTTTACCTTCACTGAAGAATATATGGTCTAAAAGAATTTTAATAAAGTGGTTAATGCAATGAGAATTTTATGAGCACAGTAGATGCATCCTTTGCCTGGCACAGGGAGATTAGGGCTTTTCAGGAGGATTGAATTTCTAAAATAAATCTCAAAAGGTAAGCCAGGAAAAGACAGGAAGGAAGGGCATTTCAAGCAGAAGAAACGGCATGAGCATAGGCAAAGATACACAACACTTGAGGTAAAGTTATGGCACTGCAATCCATTTGGTGGTGCTTGAACACAGACTCTGGGGATTGTGTGGCAAGAGATGATGCTGTTAAACAAGAGAAAAGTGATTGAGGGCATTGAAGGGCATGGCACAAAATGTGTGCTCTATCCTGCATGGTACATAAGCACTGAAAAGATTTAGTAGCTAAGTGAGATTTTCTTTCTGGCCTAAAAAGAAATTTAAAAAGAGCAAGCCTGTAAGGAGGGAGAAGTTGGAAAACTATGCAATGATCCAGGTGTGAAGGCCAGTCTGATAATATAAGGGGAAGTGAGTAGTAGATGGGTTTAAAATATATTTAGAAGGTAAAATTGACAAGGATTTGTGTTTGATTTATTGCTAATGTTTTCTAGGGAAGACACAACTCGACAAAATGTAAACGAAAGTATTTGAAGGAAGTATAAGTAATCCAGTCAGTCAACATTTGAAGTATTTCTAAATAAGTGGTCTCAACTTGGATGCACAAAAGAATCACCTGGGGAGAATAAAAATATTGAGGTTTCATTCTCTCCTAAGACCAATTATATAAGACTCCCTGAAGAAGGGATTCAGGCATCTGTATTTGTAAAAAGCTTCCCTAGTGATTCCAATGTGCACATAGTATTGAGCATCACTGTTGTCTAAATCATTCCCCAGATGTACTTTTAACTTATAAAACAAGAGTAAATGGAAAATGAAAATAGTATTAAGAAAAAACTGTGTCCTATAATTATAGACAAAATATAAAGCTCTGTGCATACTTTATATCATGATTATTCTGTGAGGTAGGTATTATTACCCAAGTTATATAGTTAGACCAAACAAAGTATGGGATGTTTGAGTCAATTTCACGAAATCACCCAGGCATTAGGTAGCACAAACTGGACTTGAAACAGATTTGTCTGACTCCATATTCCATGTACTAAAATTTAAAATTGTCTCTCAAATATATCTAAAACCATATAATTGCTTTACTTTATAATTTATTTATTTTAATTAGTTTTAAGGTATATACTTTTGAAGCATTATTCTTTTTTTCCAAGTAGGAGTTTGGAAATTCTATGTAAATATTTAATAACTTGTTCTAGGATATTTACAGTAAATAAAAAAGCATCTTGGAAGAAACAAAAGCTTGGCTGATAAAGGAGTTAGTAAAAAAAAAATCCCAATTCCTAGAATATTTTCAGAAAATTTAGAAATACAGAGAAGTTCAAAGAATGTAGAAACTGCCTTGCTTAAATCAACTAGAATTAACTCTGCCAGTGGCTTGGCACATTTCATGCCATATTTCCAAAAGAATAAAAGCTCTGTGAAATAAGGGATATTTTTCTGTTTTGCTCACTGATTTTTTTTTTTTTTTTTTTTTAAAGACAGAGTCTCACTCTGTTGCCCGGGCTATAGAGTACCGTGGCGTCAGCCTAGCTCACAGCAACCTCAAACTCCTGGGCTCAAGCAATCCTTCTGCCTCAGCCTCCCGAGTAGCTGGGACTACAGGCATGCGCCACCATGCCTGGCTAATTTTTTACATATATTTTTAGTTGTCCAATTAATTTCTATTTATAGTAGAGACAAGGTCTCTCTCTTGCTCAGGCTGGTCTTGAACTCCTGACCTTGAGCTATCCACCCGCCTCGGCCTCCCAGAGTGCTAGGATTACAGGCGTGAGCCACCGCGCCCGGCCCTAATTTTTTATATATATTTTTAGTTGTCAGCTAATTTCTTTCTATTTTTTTTGGAGAGACGGGGTCTTGCTCTTGTTCAGGCTGGTCTTGAACTCCTGAGCTCAAACGATCTGCCCACCTCAGCCTCCCAGAGTGGTAGGATTACAGGTGTGAGCCACCATGCCTGGCCACACAGTGGAAAATCTTTAAGTCAATCGGTCATTCAGTAAGTAAGAGTGGGTTTGGAGGATGATTTCAATTTTTTTCTACTCCAGTATTTTTCTCTTTGTTTAACAATGAACATGTATATCTTTGGTCAAAAAGTCAGAAAAAACAGGGCTAACTTAAAAACAAGTTTTTACAAAATGATGAGGATTTGGGAGGCTGAGGTAGGAGGATTGCTTGAGGCCAGGAATTCAAGACCAGCCTGAACAACACAGTGAGACTCCCGTCTCTACAAAAAATAGAGAAATTTGCATCACAGCATGCATCTATAGTCCCAGCTACTTGGGAGGCTGAGGCAGGATCTCTTGAGCCCAGAAGTTTGAGGTTGCAGTGAACTGTGACGACGCCACTGTACTCTAGCTAGGGTGACAGAACAAGACCCTATCTCAATAAAACAAAAACAAAATAAAAAAACCCCACAACAAACACACAAAAATGATGGGAAAACTTGTTTCTTAATTTACTCTCAAGCCCTATAATAATAAAATAACTCAAAGAAAGTATGTGTGTTTATTTCCTTTTTAAATTGGAATGCAGAAAGAATTCTCAGTGGAAAAATAAAGACATAAATCATAAAGGAAAACATTTTTTGGTCTTGGAAAAATACACAAATACAAATGTCAAACCTTGGGTTCATCTCCATTCCTAAACTTATCCGTTGTCATATAATCATTTGGGTTTTGATGGTTAGACAATGATCTACTTGAAAGAGAGGCCTATTTCATTTCTCTTAAAATTCTGCATACCTAGTACAGCACTTAAAATGCAATAGGCTTCTAATAATTGTTAAATGATGAATGAACAAATGAACAAATTAGGTGATATCTATTTAATGCCAAAACACAGGATGAACTGACAGAAGCAATAACCACCAATCTATAAGCCAATCGTCAAATATGGTCTAATTTGACTTGAGAAAGTCAAGCAAACATCCTTGAAAAGGGACTGGGTAATCACTCCTGTGACGTGTGTGAGCGTGCGTGTGTGCACGAGTGTGTGAGTGGGTGAAGTTATTTCCCCTCCTGTCAAGTCGCTGAGGTCCGCTTTGGCCGACAGCCAGGAGTGGAATCAGTAGAAACAGCTTCTGAAAACAGGCGTCAGCAGCACCAACCTAACTGCCTTAACAGTGAAACTCAGGGTGGATTTGAGGTAAGGCTGCACTGAGGTCTCTCCTGAAGCAGAAAGTCCCATTTAACTAGATAGAAATATCTAGAAAATTAAGTCCTACCACCTGGACAATAGAGGCAGAGCAAAAGGGCAAGGAAGGGAGCACATTTACCAGCATACAGGGTGGGGCCTGTGTGGGTCCATTCACTTCGTCCCGTGACACAGCTTTAGAGAGCAAAGTGCCAGTTCCAGAGCCATCTATGGGCAAACGGGCTCTGTCTTGAACAGACAAAAACCCTGCCCTGCAGCCAGCTTCCTCCTCTGTCAAATGAGGATGAAGATCCCATACCTCACCTGGAGCTGTAGTGGGAATTAAGATGGAGGGCGCCGACACAGGTAAGTGTCCAGCAAACGTAGCTCTTGCTGTTTTCTTCCACTGATGCCTGAAGCGCTGAGAAGTTAAGGAACTTGTTTGAAGTCCCAGAACTAATATTTAGAGAAGCCAGGCCTTGAACACAAGTCTGCTTTATCCCAGAGCCCATGGTGTGGCCTCTGTCCCCCACGGTGGCCTGGCTCTGAGAAACCCGGTGATTTCTCCACGGTCCTTCCATCCCCCACGGGGTGGGCCTCCGTGCTCTATCCTCTTCCTCTGTCACTTCCTCTTCCTGTCTCTCTCGCCCTTCTTTTTCTATCTTTTCTAAACACGCCCTTCTTGTCTTTCCTAAAACCTTTTCTTCACCCATCTCTTTCCAGCAATGGTAGTATTTAGCCTTGCAGTGGAGATTTAGAGGTAAGGAAGGCTTACATAAAACATTCTGAAAATATTCTCAATTCTTCAGGAATATGAAGAGTGACCCAGGAATCAAGCCTGGGACTTCTATTTGCTAGCCCAGATGTAAAAAGGAAAAGAGCACAGGCAACAAAGGAAACGGGAGGTGACATTTGGTAACCACCCACTAAGTGCCAGGTAATGTCTGGACACTACGCATGCATTATCTCATTTAAACCTCACACGATGCAGGGGTGCACATGATTAAATGGGTGCACGTGATTTCTAGCTGAGGAGCCTGGCAAAGGTTAAATGATTTACAAAAGACATGCAGCTGGTAAATGACAAGCTGAGAACTGAGCCCAGGTCTTGATGTCTCTGAAGACCCTGCTCTTCCCATCAAAGCTCACTATATTGAGCAAAGAGCTGAACACTCCACAAACTGTAATAGATAATCCAGACATTGACTGCATAATCAGGATTTGGAGATTTGGGTGTGCTCAATGTCGAAGCCAGTTGCCTTGTTCCATAGCAGCAAATGTCTTCAGTTAATTACATATTGGTGAGAAATCTAAAGGGAACACTCATTGCCTCATTAAAGATCCACAACCTAACAGATTATTACAGAGCTAAAAATCGAATTCTACAATCATACCCTCTTCACAGGATAAATTGCAAGGGAAACTGAACTTTTAATGGTACCCACCTGCAATGTACATTTCTATGGGAGAGAAGTCATTAGTTGAATCTGTATGAGTTCCAAAGTGTAACATTTCACGATCAGAGGTGTCAAATCACCGCTGCTTAAAGTAACATAAGGGCTAATAATAAAGAGAATCTTTGACATTGAACTATCACAAAATCACTAAAAGTTCTAACTTCAGTGTTATCTAAAAAAAGACAGATAAAACTATTATGGGCAGGTGAGAAAAAGAAAGTCAAAGGCCAATGTGTTTAAGTGATTTCAAAACAAATGAGCACAAATGACTGAAAATACAAATATGAGAAATGGAAATCAGCTCTCCTGAGATGAAACTACTTCCTACGTAAAGGGAAAAACTGTAGGGTTAAAGAAGAGGAAGCCACAAATATGAAAAAAAGAGGAGACCTTAAATGAAGCAGGAGATTGACCTAAATGACCTCAAGGGTTCCTTCAACTCTAAGATACTGAGATTCTTGGATTCTATGAAACAGTGTATGTGGTCAGCAAACCACAGCCAAGCCATGGGTTGCTTCTGAGTTGACATCTGTGTCTGAAGCCAAGGCAAGTGCAGGGCCCTGGATGAGAGCAGCTAGATTGCAGGGTGGAAAGCAATTGCTCCGTGGTGATTTTAGCTGGCCATGAGGAGAAGTTCAGAGTTCTCTCTGTGAGCAGTGAGAATGGAGACTTGAACGGAGTGTAAATATGGAAAAGGCATATCTTGAGAGGTTTCAGGTAGTAGACTAAATGAAACACATCCTGGTCTCATCCTGGTCCAAATCATGCTTGCAGCGGAGCAAGAGGAAGATAAGTCCTTCACCCACTTGGTTCCTGGATGTCCTGGGCTATGATACATTTATCTGAAATCTAGTTTCAAACAATTTACTTTAAACAGGTCTTACAAACAGCTACTTGAGTAAACATGTTTTTAGAAGTAGGTTCCTGCCTTCAGACGTTGTCACCTGCTATGCCTCCTTGTGGAGTCCGGCACAGAGCTCCCTTGTGGCTCCCCCTCTTTGACTGATGACTTTCGCACTTGGTCTACTCTCTCTTTCCACCTCTTTACTGTCACTATTCTTGGTGGCTCATCACTCACATGCATGTTGTTCATGACAGGTGGCACTGTCAGCCCCTCCACTTCCAATGATCTGGTTCTTTCAGAGGATGACTTTGCCTTGGACTTCACTGAGCAAAAGGGAGCAATTCGATAGGAATTCCCTCCTCTTTCCACCATGAAAACTTTCCTCCCCCACCGATTCCCTAACACACGGCGGCCGCTGACGTGCCAACAGTGAAGCATCCTGCTGCCCTCACTGTCCAGCCCTGAACTACGGTGTTGAAGTATGGTCTGCAAAGCCAAAACATTTTACTATCTGGACCTTTAGAGAAAATGTTTGCCAACCTCCAAGCTAGACTTATGAAATGCTCACTATCCAAAATAACCTCCAGTAGCTGCTTGTTCACACCCACCATATCATGGCAATATTTTAAAATTACAAATGAGTGCATGCATTTCCTAGCTTCTCAATGTGGGGAGGGGCAGCTGCAGCTGGTAACTCTGTACTTTCTACTTTCTTTTCCTTTGGACAACTCTCCCGCTCACCCCTGCCATCCCCATGATTGGGGGGGCGTCCTCCTTTACCACTCTTGCCCAAGTATGAACATGCAACGCTTCCTTTATTAACTATCCATAATAGAGTTCAGCAAGACCAAAGCATGTAAACAAGCCTTTAAAAAATGGTGAATGAACAAAGAGAAACACATACTGATAAGCTAGCTCTAAGGAACAGTGTATCATCTATAGTCTGGAGTCTCCTCCAGGGTGTTCCAAGTGGTTCTAAGGCTCCTCTCTTCCCCCTAACACCTGGGCATATTCTCAGACATGTCTAGGCACCCAGAGCCTAAATTCAAGAATGATTTTCCACTGGAAGGGAAGTGTGGCTGCTCTCTTCACAACATCAGTATCAGGCCTGCCTTTGATGGATACCAATTTCAGGACTGTCCTCCTAAACACTGGTATTCCTCTTATCCCTGACTTAGTGGTCATTAGTGGAGAAGTGTTCCTCCTGGAGGACTGTGACACATGCTAAATTTAGTGACACAGGAAAGGGCCATATAAAGAACGCCCTTACCCACTGCTGCAATCATATAAATAACTGCACCCGATCCACCAGGAGACGTTATGTTCCTCTCAGTTTTGAGAAGCAAAGGCTGCAAAGAAGAAGCTCTATCACAAACTCATTCAAAGTTTTAGAGAGTAGCTAAAAATAAAATAGCTTACTAGTAATTTTTTAAATGCCAAGTTACATATGAGTAAAAAAGGGTTAAAAGGAAGAAGTGTTAAAAAAAAATTCACACCTTTTGGGTTTACATCAGTTGGTGTCTCATAAAGAAACTGATGACAGAAACAGCGGTAAGGGGTGAAAACCATAGAGCTTAGAGTAAGAGAAAAAAGAACCTACCACAGCCCAAAGAAAGATCAATCATAGAAAAGGGAGATTCAGACATTGAAAGGAAGCCAACAGAGGCTGGTAAGCGTGGTGTATCTCAGGGTATGGGTTTCTCTCTTTACAAACACCTGTAATAACTTTGAATAAGCCGGCTTCCTAGGTTCTATTCATAACCATCTATGGGTTCAGGGTTCACAACCATAACGAGGTGCTGCACTCATTGTTACGATGGTGGTTTATTTTATAGGATATGAGAGTTACTGTGTTGCCTTGGAGGAGTTTTAATTCAACAGACAAACGCTTAAAAAAAAAACCATTTTCACACATCTCTAAACAGATCATTATCAAATGTAAGAATGACAAGAATTCACCAGCCCTGAGTTTCTCTAGTATGATTTAGCCTAATGTGATATAACTTGAATATTTCTCAGCCTATTTACTACCTTGAACTTGGACATAAAATATGGCCCATTTTCAAAAATTTATCTGTACCATATATAAACAAAATCTAATTTGTGAAGTTATTTAAAAAGTACATTACTTTGTGTAATAAAAGGATATTCAGAGTAAGCTCTGGATTACAAAAATGATAAGCAGAGAGAATGTTGGCCAAGTGGCCCAACATTAAGAAATTTTATTATGGAATAAAAAGTACAAAATTATCATTTGTTGGATGAATTATTTTCATTTTCTTTTTTTTTTTTAGATACAGGATCTTGCTCTGTTGCCCAGGCTGGAGGGCAGTGGGACGATCATAGCTAACTGCAGCCTTCAATTCCCAGGCTTCCAGTGATCCTCCTGCCTTAGCTTCCTGAGTAGCTAGGACTACAGGTGTACACCACCATGCCCGGCAAGTGGGTTTTGTTTTTTGTAGAGATAGTATCTCACTATGTTGCCCAGGCTGGTCTTAAACTCCTGGCCTCAAGCCATACTCCTGCCTCAGCCTCCCAAGGTGTTGGAATCACAGGCATGAGCCACCATGCCCAGCCTTAAACAATGTTTTAAATACAGAGAAATGCAATTAATACAAGAAGAAAAGAAGACTAAAAGATTATTCTACAAATGATGTATTAGGCATTATATTCTGCATATAAGCCCTTTAGGTCCTTGAATGTCATTGGTGTATCATTGCCATGTCTCATCCGTTACCAAAAACTGTTAGTAGCTCATAGAAAATGAATGCAACATGATCGTGAGGCTAGTTTACATGTACACATATCCATAAGTTTCACAAATAAACATTTAGATTTTTTCACATTAATATTACAAAAGCTCCAGATAATGAGCAATGGATTTTATGCTAATAATTTTTCCTCTGAGCCAAATTTATATACATTATGAAAAGTTCTATACTATAATGAGTGCTTTTAAAAACTAATATTCAGATGGCTATTTCTTATGTCTCCAAAGATTTGTTAATATTGGCACTAAGTTTATATAAGCATTTTTGCTTCAGTGAAATATTTGCTTATACTTTAATAAAATTGTTTTCCCAATAATTACCAAAAAATAAAGGTTTATCATATTGAAAAATATATTTGACATGCTTTTCATAGCTATGGGTGGTCAGGTGGTTCTCATCTGAGCAGTGAATATCAAGGGCTTCAAGAAGTGTAGTGCTGTAATATTTGGAGGAGAGAGGATTACTGGATGTTAAATTTTATTTTTAAATATATGTCTCCAGAGTCTACTTTCTTTCAAGCTTTTAGTATGACTTATAGAACCATATTAATTTTCATAGAATCAAAAAGACAAAATGTATCAGATTTAACTATAAAAATGAGATTAATTACTTATATCTTTGTAGAATAAGAGAGAGTTACTAGATAATAAGAAAGAGGCATGAATTATTAGTAAGGCACAAACTTGTAATCAACATGACTGAGTAGGCAAACAGGAGTAGGATTTACCTAATGTTAAAAATTTCCTAGCAATATAAACACATCACCCTGAACAGGTTCAGTACATAAGTTAACGTCAAAATTAACTTGTTAATTAATGCAATCATACCTTTTGATTCAGTGCCAGTACTTTAGAGATTTTACTCCAAGAAAATCATTACATCTTCCTCTTTTTTTTTTTTTTTTTTTGGCCACATACCTTCTTCCGGTGTTTGTGTTCTCAATGATTCACTCCAATCACTCCAACTTCCATTATAAAGATGTAGCTTAGAGGAAATCTGAAATTCATATTCTGTAAATGGTTTCAGATCCAGCAAATCATGTCTTCCTTTGGCATTGGTAACATTAACCTTGAATGAGACAGAATTTTAAA
The DNA here is from genome assembly GCA_963574885.1 of Lepilemur ruficaudatus. Lineage (NCBI taxonomy): Eukaryota > Metazoa > Chordata > Mammalia > Primates > Lepilemuridae > Lepilemur > Lepilemur ruficaudatus. Next base: position 16,534 of record CAUYRT010036220.1, read on the forward strand.
AAGTGCCTATTAATGCTAAATTACTAATTTAAAGAATTTTAACATAAAAGAAAAAAACAGACTATGTGACCCTTTTTATTTTTCAGATCTACCATTCAATAACAAGAAATACCAATGACTGGGTTACTGAATACACATCATGTTAATCTGAAATAATAGCTTCTCATTAAAAAAAAAAAAGTCTCCTGGCACTGAGAATCCTTCTATATAGGTTCCCAGGGGGATCCTGAGACCAGATGGAAAACAAGTAAAGTTTGAAAACTACCAATTTTCAAAAAGCCTTGGAAAAACTTCTACACTAGAGATTAATTTTTATTTGGTTACAATTAGAATGTGATGAATGTTTTAACACAGATATGGAACTGGCTTCAAAAAGAAAACTAGTTATACCTCTCTTGAGTATTAGCATATGTAGAACTGATCCTTTGTTATTATAAACCATTATATTTTACCAAAATCCTGGAATGAATCATAATCCTATACCATTTATTATAAAAAAAAATAATACCTAATATTATATCAACTTGCAGGCCTTTTCTTTGGAATAGTCAATTCTTTATAAGCCTCTGAGCATTCCCTAATATTTCTCTTTTCAGTATGTTAAAAATTGCTAAAAAGTATTAATAATAAGGGGGTAGGGAGTGGAATAAGGAGAAATGAATAGAAATAAATTGTAGAAAATTAATATTGGTTTACAAAAGTCTTTGGCTCAAAACATTTCAGTATCAATGATCAATATTCAAGCTATTAATAAATAGAGATGTACATGACTTTCTGATATATATATATTTTTAGAAAGCAAAAGCATTTTTTATCTCTTATAGTTCTGGAGGCTGGGAAGTCCAAGGTCAAGGGGTTAAGGGCTTTTTTTTTTTTTTTTGCTGGTGGGGACTCTGCAGAGTCTTGAGCTGGTGCAGGGCATCACATGGTGAGGGGCTGAGTGTGCTAACTTGCTAACTCAGGTCTCTCTTCTTTTTCTTATAAAGCCACCAGTTCCTGTCCCCTGACAATCCATTAATCCATTAACCCATTAGCCCATTAATCCATTCATAAGGACAGAACCCTCATGGTTCAATCACCTCTCAATACAGCCACATTGGGGATTAAATTTTGGCATGAATTTTGGAAGGGACAAATATTCAAATCATAGCATTCTGCCCCTGGCCCTCAAAATTCATGTCCTTCTCACATACAAATACATTCATTCTATGTCCACAGCCCCAATGTCTTAAATCCTTCCAGCACTGACTCAAAAGTTCAGTCTCATCTGTGAGCCTGTGAAATCAAAATAAGTTGTCTACTTACAAGCATAGCATACACATTTCCATTCCAAAAGGGAGAAGTAGGCAAGAAGAAAGGGGTATCAGGCCCCATGCAAGTCTGAAACCCAAGAGAGCAGACATTGTGTCTTAAGACTCCAAAATAATCTTTGACTCCAAGTCTGGCATCCTGTGTATACTGGTGTAGAGTTGGACGCCCAAGCCTTCAAGCGGCCCCCCCTTGGCTTGGCTGGGTTCAGTCCGCCCAGCTCTCCTAGCCTGGTCTTGCACGCTGGTAGTTCTACAGTTCTTGGGTCTCAATGGTGGTCCCACAGCTCAACAAAGCATTGCTCCAGTGGGGACTCTGCGGTGGCTCCACCCTACAACAAGTCTCTGCTGGGCCTCCAGGCTTTCCACAACATCCTTTGAACTCTGAGTAGAAGCTACCAAGCCTCCACAGCTCTTGCTTTCTGTAAGCCTGCAAAGTTAGCACCGCATGGACTTGTACCTTTCAGAGCTGCAGCATGAGCCACACCTGGGGCTGCCTGAGCTGGGGCAGACAAGAAGGGCTGGCCAGGAGTGCAGGGAGCAGAGCCCCGAGGTGGCTCTGGGCAGTGAGGCTGTGGACAGCCCCCAGAGCCAGCCTTGAAGATATCTGAAATGCCTTCAGGGTCTTTCTTCCAGGGTCTTGAGGAGTAGCACTGGCTCCCTTCTGCCCATGCTAATCTCTTTAGCAAAAGGTCTGCTGGGCTACACCCTTGATTTCTTCTCTGGATCAGGCTTCTTCATTCTCTACCATATGGCCAGGCTGATAATTTTCCAAATTTTTCTCCTCTGTTTCTCTTTTCTCTAGCAGTTCACCATAAGCAGTCAGAAGTCATCATGCAGCAGCCTGAGCACTTTGCTGCTTAGAAGTTTTTCCTGCCACATAATTTTTTCTGCTATTCTATCACTCTTAAATTCAGCCTTCCACAAAGCCCCTGGGCCTGGACACAGCTCAGCCAAGTTCTTTGCCATAAAACAAGGACAGCCTTTATTCCAGTTCCCCGTATCTTCTTCCTCTGTTCCATCTGACACCTCATCAGAATGGCCTTCACTATCCACATTTCTATCAGCATTCCGGTCACAACTACTTAATCAAACTCCCAGGACTCCCAGGCTTTCTCTAGTCTTGTCTCCCAGGCCCTCCCGGAACCTAGGCTTTTTCTAACCAAATTCTTGCAGCCTCTGCCCATCACCTGGGTCCAAAGCTGCCTCTGCATTTTCAGGTGTTCCCTATCAGCAACACTCCCCTTCTCAGCACCAATTTTCCATAATAATCTGTTTTCTGTTGCTTACGACAAAACACCTGAAACTGGGTAATTTAGAAGGAAAAAGAATTTATTTCTTACAGTCAAGGAGACTGAGTAGTTCAGGGTTGACGGGCCAGTTCTGGTGAGAACCTTCTTGCCATTGGGGACTCTCTGCAGAGTCCTGAGAGGCTCAGGGTATCATGTAGCTAGGGGCTGGGCATGCTAACATCTCTGATCATTCTTAAGTGTGTACTTTTGGGCTAAATATTCTTAAACTTCATATTTTGCTAGTAAGAAAAGACAGAGGTCTGTGCAGCAATACTAAGAACCCCTTAAAGTTTTTTTTCCCCTTCACCCTACAGACCATTACCACATTCCAGGCCCTGCTGTTCCTGGGCCGATATCTGAGTCGATTAAGCATCACCAGTCCCTCATCTCGCCAGTGAAGGGTACATCTGCTTGCAGAAGCATTTTGAAACTCGATTCTAATGTCCCACGGAGGAAGAGGCCTCACTAGTAACCAGGACAAAGAAAAAAGTGTAGTTCAGGATTCACGATCAGAAATTGCCTTAGGTACTGACATGAGCTATAAAGAGTTGAACAAAACTCATTTCTAAGATGCATAACCACCAAATTTGGTAAAATATATGAGATGGAAGTTCCTGGCTTTAAGAAAGAAAAATAAAAGTTGGATTCACTTCTAAATTGTTAAAATAATTCCCCTTAAGTCCAACCTCATTTTTACCAAATAACTACCAGCATCAGTGATATGTCGGCCTCCACTTATTTTTTTTTTTAATTTTTTTTCTTTTTTTAAATTTTAGAACTAAGGACTGAATGTCGGCCTCCACTTAATTCATTAGTTTTTAAAAAACCAACACGCCAAGCCCGAGAGTTCCAATGAATGACTCAGAAGCCAGAGGTGGCAAGTGATGATCTCCTCAGGAGGAGGAGAAATGTTGGTGGGAAAATTCATAGCAAAGGGGCACAGCCACAGAGGAAGAAAGGCACAGGGGGAAAGACGGTGGGTCTGTGTAAAGAGATGGGAAGGAGGTGAGGGGAAGTGTGGTAGGAAAGTGAGTAGTCAATGACTACAATCAGACCGCAGTTACCAGTGCGCATGCAAAGAGGTGTTGCGGGAAGCGAAAAGAGAGACACGTAATGGGAGGTGAGGACAGCAGGCAGGCCAGAAGCCTACCTGGGATGGTCAGAACTTGGGATGCCTGACATTGGCCTCTGATTCAACTGGGCCACTTATATTTGCTCAGAAATGTGCTGAGACTAGCTCACTCCAGCTCCCAGGCTGATGAGAGGGGTGGAGGTAAGTACTCTCAGCACTAGATGCATTTGTGACTTGATACATTTATTTATAATTTGCACCTGGCTGCTCTAGCCTCGCAGGCCCACAGGTAGCCTATCTCAGAACAGTGGGAATAGCCATGGGATAAAAGGACACCTCCTCCAAGAAGAGCCTACACTGAGCTTCTGGAACGACCTCACTGGACCTTCTCCTCAGATAGTATCATTGGCAGCTGGTTTTTTCATGTGATTTGAAGCCAAGGATTCCTTTGTCCAGTACAGAGTAATGTTGAATATCCCATTTTGTATAGTTATCTTTATAAAGTTCTAGGATCATGCACTCTTTCTTTTACTTGCTCCAAAGTAACTTCTATCTTTTGCCTGTGCCTGTTGGCCACTTTCCATCAACCTTTGTCCCTCTTGAAACAACCATATGGAAAAGATTTGGGTGATTTTTAAAATAATTACAAAGTGCCAATGAATGACACCTACAAAAAGTGAAATAAAATGTACCTATGTCCAGGACTGTGAATGCGGATGGAAATGAAGAAGAACTTCCAAGACTATTGACGGCAGTCACCTTGGCTGTGAAGCTGGATTCAGGTGATTGAGGGGTGAGGTTGATTCCAAGGTCCAAATGGTCACAATAATAATCTTTACATTGCTTCTGCCAAGTTAGATTTTTTGATCCACTTAACCTATAAACAAAACACCACTGTGTTTAGCAAGATGTTTTATGTGCTACTTTCTCCTTTTAGTACAAAAGAACAAAATGTTCAAATATTTAAAATTCTAGACAGTTTTTAAAGGTCAGTCTTATTACTAAGGGATACACCATGGGAATATTTATACTCTAGGGTCATAAATAGAACCATACTTTCCTCCCTCTCCCTTTTTTGGTAGAACTGAGATTTTTTTTTTAAATGTCTATATAGATAGGTAGCTAACAATGCCCATATTGCCAGAATTCCCCAAACCCTGACTGTCATCTTGGCTCCTTGGGGCAATTCCTATCATCCAAAGGATCCATGGCCACCTTGGCATCCACAGCACAAAAGTGTCAATTCCCAGTACAGCACTGGCCAGACCAGAATCCCAGAGCTACCCACTTTCCCCCATTTCCTGCTCACTCGGGCATAGGGCAAATAGGCTGGATCTTTAACGCAATTATGGAATCTACTCCAAGGAACAGAATCTCCCAGACACTCTCTTCTTGTGTACTTTCAGGGTCAGCCAATGGTGCTTTAAAAAGAAACTCCTCCAAGCTAATGGAAAACTACCACAAGAAGAGTCTATTTATGTATTGTGACCCCAGGGCTCTGTAGCTACAAAAGAGAAAAGAGATGTTATGTAGTCAGTTTAACCCTACCAGAGCAGGAAAGAACACCCATAACTTGGGCCTTCACTGCTCTGCAGAGAACTCTCAGTTAGAACTCTGACCCAAGACATCAGGTCTCACGCTGTAGATGAATGAACCAATTTTAACTGATGAACACTAGAATTTTTAAAAAATATATCTAATTGTCTGGAAGTGTCTATTGCTTCTTCTCTCTGGTAGAAATAAAACTTAGATATTTCTAAATATCATCTAAGAGAAGATCTACAAAAACAGCTGCAAAAACACAGCCTCTCACTCACTGTACAGTATACTCAGTGTATAGATGGGTGTCTCGTCCTCTGTCCCAGCTGCAGGCCACGGTGCCTTGCTCTCCCTTCTGTATACAAGATACATTTTGAGGCTGTTCTGGAGCAACTTTAAAAAGAAAGAGCAAAACCTTATATTTGATATATCACACAGGTGACATTTCAATCGCATTGTTATTATCGGCCAACATCATGACAATACCTCTCCCCACATCACCCAGATAAGCTGGAAGCTATTGTAGATTCCATCAAGTTCAAGGTTGCCTCCAAGGCAAGAATTTCTTCTAATAACAATAGTAATAGGCCGGGTGCGGTGGCTCATGCCTGTAATCCTAGCACTCTGGGAGGCTCAGGTGAGAGGATTGCTCAAGGTCAGGAGTTCGAAACCACCCTGAGCAAGAGCGAGACCCCGTCTCTACTAAAAATAGAAGAAATTAATTGGCCAACTAAAAATATATAGAAAAAATTAGCCAGGCATGGTGGCACATGCCTGTAGTCCCAGCTACTTGGGAGGTTGAGGCAGAAGGATCCCTTGAGCCCAGGAGTTTGAGGTTGCTGTGAGCTAGGCTGACACCATGGCACTCTAGCCTGGGCAACAGAGTGAGACTCTGTTTCAAAAAAATAAATAAAATAAAATAAAAATAAAATAAAAACAGTAGTAATAGTAGTGAATATGGATCAAACACTTGCTAATAAACACACTAATAATAGTGAATATGGATCAACACGCCAAGCCCTTTGATAAGTGTTTCATGTGCAGTTTTTCTCAATTAGACATCGCAGCACCCCACGAAGTCGGAAATGTTATTATTCTTATTTTATGGAAGAGGAAACTGAGACTTAGAGAGGTGGAATACTTTGCCCGAGATGACACAGTTACGAAGTGGCAGAATCAAGGCTACAGCCCAGGTGTGGCTGACTCAAGTCCAAGCCTTTCCACTCCATATTCTACCATTTTCCCTGAGAGGTGACCATCCAGTGCTAGCTCTGTTAGTGATGGTAAGTTAACTTTTTAAGAGTGATGCCCACTCACATATTAGAAACCTTTAAAATTTAGGGACTCTTTTTTCTATTCACCTGAAATTTGCTGCCAAGGCACTTCTACCCACTGGCCCTAGTCATGTCCTGCCGGGTTGTGCTACCTAAGTCTGATTTCTGCAATGCATCACCTGGAGCACTGTGTGAACATTTTCAAATTAATTCCCTATGTACATATACACATAAGTGTACAGTGTATATACAAACACATATATATGTTTATATACTACATGTTTTCATATACATAACTGCATACATATATACCCACACATACATTACTCACAACTGGGCCATATATGTTAACTTTTCATCTTCTATACAACTTTTTGTTTATCTCAGAGTTAGTGATTGATTGCCTTATTTTTCCATTTGTTTTGTTTTCTTATTAATGTAATTCCAAACTCCAAGCCAATTATCTGAATCATTGTTCCACATATTCGGACGCATTGGGACTTCTATCAGCTTCCTCTGCTTGAGGACCCCTCTCCTAGAGGCTTGTGAACTCTGCGACAGGACAGGCGGCCTCCACACCTGGTACTCAGCTGTCATTCTGGGGCTGTCCAACCTCACGCCCCATAAATTCCTTCTCCTTTATCCTGTGTTGAGTCTCCTTTTCTTACATCCAGTGTTTTCTTCTTCCTTGATTTAATGACTTGTGTGGGTGGAGCATAACCCCCAGGAGTTCCCTGGGAAAGGGTGTGTGGGAGGGAATATTTTGAGTATGGCTAAAAATATCTTTATTCTACCCTCACATTTGACTGACACTTCGGAGGAGTATAGAATTCTAAGTTGCAAAGGATTTCCACTCAGAATTCTGAAGGCGACGCTCATTGTTTCCTGTATTCCAGGTTGTTATTGAGAAGCCTGAAGCCATTCTGACTCTTAGGTCACTGTACATGGTCTGATTTTTCTCTTCAGGAGCTTGTAGAATTGTCTCTGTCTCCACTGTTCTGAATTTTCACAGAGAGATGTACTTACTGAGGGTCTGTTTTCATCCACCCTTCTGGATTCTCAAAGAGCTCATATATTTGGGGAACTCTTGTCCTTCAGGTGGGAAACCTTCTTGAATTATTTTTCTAATGATTTCCTCCCCTCTGTTTTTTTCTTTCTAAAAGAAGTCCCTATTTTTCATAGGTTAGAACTTCCTGTAATTTTATACTTTGTATTTTAAACTCTTGGTCTTTTGTTCTGCTATTAGGGAAAACCATCCTTAGTTTACATTTCTGCCTTCTTCTTGAGTTTTTCATTTCTGATTATCATTGTTTTTTAAATTTGGGGGGCATATTTTCTATTCTCTAAGTATTTTCTTTTCATAATAAAGTATCCTATTTTTGTCTTGAACCCAATATTTTCTCTTAATTCTCTAACGGCATCAAGGATAGTTTTTGTTTTTTTTTAATTTTTCTCCCTGAATACCCTATTTCCTCCTCTTTTCTTATATATTTTGTTCTATATATTTGTTTTGGTGTCTGTCCTTCATGTTAGACATTTTCCTCAGATCTTTGTATTTTTACTCATATACAGGAGTGGGGCACTAACTTATAGATTGGGGCTCCGTGTGTGTCAGTTGGGAGGCACTAGCTGACTCTGGGTTTCACTCCAGGATGACCTGGCTAGGTTTTGGGGCCGGGGGAAGCCCTGTTGTCTACATTTTTAGATATTTTCTTTTGGCATGGTCAGATTTCCTACAAAAAGATTTTCAATCTGCCTGGAGGAAACTGTGGATTGAAGAGTGCTGTATGTAGATGTTCCTTTAATTGCTCTGTTTTTCAGTGTGGTACCTACTGCCAACCTCAGCTGAGCTGGCGTCTCCTCGCCCTGTAGCCCTGTGATACCAAGTCTTGTGTCAGAGCGCTGGAGCAGTGACTGGCTGGCTTCACGGGACTAGGAAGGGATCTAAGACCCTTAGCTGCTTCTTTAAACAGCCTTTCAGCCAAATCTCCCATGTCAGTTCCACTTTTACCCTCACTCCCAGAGGTGGCACCAATTTCTGAGTCTTTCTGGGGAGAGGACTTCTGCATTAGGTCAGGTTGCAACTTGACTTTTCTCACTAGCTTCCCAAATTTTGTTGACTTGTCTGCCCTCCCACTCTTTTTTTCCTGGAGGGTTTGTGCCACTTGAACACTTTTTAAAAAAATTTCATCTTGATTTTATTTCAGGGGGAATGAAAGTATCAATAAATACATGTGTTCAATCCGCCATCTTTACTCAAAAGCCATTGTAGGGTCTTTTGATGAGCAAATGAGATATTAATATAAAGTAACTGAAACTTTTACATAATGAAAAAGTTCAACCCCCACCTTTATCCCTAAAGGCTTACAGAAACTCTCATTTTAAAGACCACAGCTTTTACCCACAAAGCAACTTTCTTGATGTGAAAATTTATTTCTCACTGGACCATGAAATCCAGATGTCCTTCAGCTCAGGACTAAGTTTTGGCAGAAACTGTCTGTCCCAGGGACGACCAGGCAAAATTCTCCTCAATGCAAACGTATAATAGCCGAAGCCAAGGAAAGAACAGATATTAAAGCTTCTGAAAATTAAAATAACTTACAAATAAGACATTGTTGTATCATGGTTGTTATTGTTTCAAAAGCCCTACTTATTATTGGAAGTAAAAAGTCTTAAATAAATCATTTTCAGAAATATCAACAGCCTAAGCATGTATTTGTGAAAACGGCCAAGCAAGAATCCAATGTCTTTCATTTATTGCCTTGATTTTTTTTGAAGCGCTACAGATTTTATTTTATTTTTTGATCAATTGAATTTTTTTATTTCAGAATATTAAAGGGCTACAAACGCTTTGGTCACATAAATTGCCTTTGCACTGCCCGAGTCAAAGCAGCAAGCGTGCCCATCCCCCAGACAGCGTGCACCGCCCCCATGAAGTGTGAATTTACCCCTCCCCGCCTCCCTATTGCCTTGATTTTCTAAACTGTTTGTGCATCAGTCCTGTGAGATTAAGCTAGCACATTGGCTGTTTAGTTTCTACACAATTTGGATGAACTCTGGGCAACAGAGCAGCTCAAGCGTGAGAAGGGGTCAGGAAGAAAAGGCTTAAAGGCCACTTGCCTCTTCCCACATCTAAAAAACCAGCCACCTTTATGACAGATCCTCCCAAAATAGGCAGTGGTATTATGGACTACCACTTACTCCCTCCCTAGATAGGATTGAGCTTACTATACTGTGTGAAACCAAAATTCACTGTCTTTTCTTGGAATGACTAGCCATACTCAGAAAAAGGCGTTGCTTCCAGTTAGTCCTTCATCTCAAATGTGCTAAACCTGCTCAAAGAACAGCCAACTGATGGTGCGGTTACCACCTGAGCACACTGCACAAGCAACATTCTGGCAGTACCACCCAACTAAACTGAGCTGAACCGTGACAGATAATCTTCATCACCTCCCTAGATCTTTTGACACTGAAAATTGCCACAAAAGCATTCACATACACTTGATGGAAAAGTAAAAAAAATGAAAAGGGGTTGCAGCACTGTAATATATGGCAGCTCAGATATGAAACGGAATGGAATGGCTGGGTACATCTACAAGGGTACTGACTGCCAAGACTGTTGTTGGTCTATGCAAAGGAAAAACATGCCAGTAGTACTACGGATACCTGGAACTGATATCACAGGGCCGAGAATGTCTCATACAAATATGTAATATTGGTCTGCTAAAATGCTGAATCACCTGGCTGAAAAATTCAGGTGTTCTGAAGGCAAGGAAGGTAAAGACCAATGGTGTTTTTGAGCAAAAAATTAATTCTGTCTATAATCAATATCTGTACTTCTTTTAAGGGAATCCCACACAGCTACCCAGCATGACACATGCGTGAAGAGAAAAGCACAGCTGCCTGGAACTGCAACTCTAGCACTGATCACTTCCATGCCTCCTCTGTACCTTGCACTGGATTGAGCACTTTGCACACGAGAGGTCACTGAGTCACTACAACTATCTTACGAAGTAGATGTTACTCTCTTCATAACACAGATGGAGAAACTGACGCTCAGAGAATTGAAGTTGTCTAAAGATACACTGCTAGTGGCAGGATTAGGATTTAAAGTCTAGGCTCCTTCTGCTGGGCCACAGGCTGTCAAAGCTGAGAGTACATGACCCGTAAGTGGTGTGAGCATGAGGCCCTGAGCTGGAAGAGGAGCACTGGGCCTAGTTATGCCTCCTCCCCATCAGTCATTTGCTTGGTCTTCTGCTCCATGCTCCTGGTGGCCCTCCAGGAAAACTGCCTGGCACCAACCTCACAGGTCACAGAGAAGACGTGTCCCATCTTTCCTGGAAAGAATCTCATTGAGCTCTGTATCACTGTCTTTATGACAGACAGCATGTCCGTACAGCTTGGTCAGCCAGTCTGCTACAGCAATTTGTCCTAGTCTCCTCATGCCTCTTGCCTGTCACCCGAGAGCTTCCCTGGAACACTGAGGCACAGGGGGCCACAGAATGACCCAGGGCCCTTGCATCGCATTGGCTGGCCTGGCTGGCCCTGCAAGGCTGTGGGCTGCAGGCTGCAAACTGCAGGCAGGTGTGCTGCTCGTTCACCCTGCGCACCTGTCTGAGACAGCCAAATTCTTCTTTCTTTCCCCTGTTGTGGGATTTCCATATGCCCTTTCTGGGAATGTCCCTATGTAAACAAACAACCCGCTGTATTTTCTGTTGAAGCTGTGGCCAGCTCAGTAACGTCACCATCTTGTGTTTGCTTTTGCTCCTTTCCTGGCTCACTCCCTCACTCTCGCATCCCTGGGACTCTACAACTCCCTTTATCCCCATGAAGAGTTAGCATGACTGTTTCACTTCAGGCAATTTTCTAGAGAACCCAAGAAAAGATAATAAGAATGATTAATGTTTTCTTTTAACCTCTGCTAAATATGATAACTAGCGGTCTGGGGCAAGTATGGATGGAATTATTATTAGCAGTATTTTTGGGACAGAGTCTCACTCTGTTGCCCGGGCTAGAGTGCCCTGGCATCAGCCTAGCTCATAGCAACCTCAAACTCCTGGGCTCAAGTGATCCTCCTGCCTCAGCCTCCTGAATAGCTGGGACTACAGGTGTGTACCACCATGCCTGGCTAATTTTTTTCTATTTTTAGTAGAGATGGGATCTTGCTCTTGTTCAAGCTGTTCTCGAACTACTGACCTCAAGTGATCCTCCTGCCTCAGCCTTCCAGAGTGCTAGGATTACAGGCGTGAACCACCGTGCTCGGCCGGAAGAACTATTTTTTGTGCATTAAGTTAGGGAGGGGGAGAGGTGCTGCTTAGCTTTGTGTAGTCATCCTGGGCTGCATAATTCAAAAAAATACATCTTTCTTCTTTTTAGGAGAATGTAGCTTTGAACAAATTCTCTGAAATCAAAAAGGCATGAAGACCCAACTGCAGAGACCTATTTTCCTGCCATTGGAGACCAAGGACAACAGATGAATGGTTTTAATGGTGTGTGTGTGTATATGTGTGTGTGTGTGTGTGTGTGTGAGAGAGAGAGATTCTGAAGAAGACCCCAATTCTATTAATTATGGACTTCTCCCATTGAGGTACTCATGTTGCTATCAAGATAAAAATACTTCTGTGTTGTCAGAAAAGAAAGAACACTATTCTGTATTTGGATTTCTGCTGAACACATGAAAAACACCAAAAGATCACCAATTTTAGAAATTCAGAATGGACTGCTCACCACCAACAGAGATTTCTGCTCCACATATTCGAATCTCATAGCTATTGATGCAGGCCAGTTTGCAGACAAACAAGGTGGTACCAAGGGGAAGATCTGTGACTTGAGAACTGAGGGAGTGACCAGGGTGAGAACTGATTCTTCTGTCAAACTTGTAGAGGATCAACTTGTTGAAACTGGAGTAGTGCCAGCAGCCTTGTTTGGGCTTCAAAGAGCATGAAATATTGACAGCTGATCCAAGTAAAATTACATGGGAAGGCTTCACAGTCACATCTCCTCTCTTGCACACGTCTGCAATAAGACACAAAGGCAGTACTCAGTTGGCAATAATAAACCCATTTCCAAATGCAAGGTTTGTGCAATTTCCAAAAGCAGGGTAAAATTAACCCCATCAGATCATGGAAATATAAATAACACACAACTGCTCTGGTTATGTTGGTGATGCCCAGTGAGAATGAAAGGCAAACATACTGAAGTCTAACTATATTTGAATTAAAATATGCATCCTTCTCATAACAGTGATACTATGACCAGAACTATAAATAGGAAAGTGGAGAGAAAGTAGATTTGGAAGAACATTCAGGAACACAGTTCCAGGAAAAACCAGTCTTTCTCATATGCAAATTGTTCACCAGACTACTAAAGAGGACTTCCCAGAATAAATCACATTTCTTTCCATCACCATTTATGATTTATAATGCTTACTTCAATACTCATACCAAGAAAAAAAAGACACTTAAAAAAGTATTGCGAACCTTAGAGGTATATTTAGGAATAATTCCTTCTCTTGCTGTATTATTGGTATAAAGCATATGTAATCTGCAACATTATTTTATAACGAGGAGAAAATACTGAAAGGCTTGGTATGTTTGTAATTGGCATCAAGGATGGAAGTTCAGTCTTACCATGCCATATTTTGATATTTCTTCTAGATATAACACCCTGGAGTGGATGGACCGTTACCTGACATAGCTAATATGAAATTATGTGAATGTATTCTTCTTTTTATAAGTTCTCTATGTTATTTACTATATACCTGATGCCACCTTAAACCTTTATTAAAAGAGAGGTCATTGCTACTCTCTAGAAGCTTTTGTATTAATAAATATTACAACTATTCAGAAATTAACCACCACCAGTCAGTGGTGGTACTCAGCAACTGTCGATGAAAGAATCTCAGAATTATAGGTTCACCCTGAATTTTCAGATGTGATATAAAGCCTCCATTGAAAGTCTTTTTTGGATAATTGTAAGATTGCTTGGATCAACTACTATAAACAGGAATTGGTTTAAAAGTTATCTAAGGAAATACTGAAAATTCAGTCAAAATAAAAAGTTATTTTTATCTTCTGAACTAAAACAATTTCTCCCTTCTTCTCTCTTATCTTACTTATGTTTGTTCCCTGCTTCTTTGATTCCAATGGGCCAAACATAAGCTTTTAATAAAAAAAAAAAAACCAAACAGACATAATGCCAGCCATCATATTTTTAGCACTGCTGAATTCACCCATGAATACTCCTCTGTTAAAATGCACTAAAATGTAAAACATGCATTCATGATGTCTAGCTACTTTCTTAAGAGGATAATGAAATTATTGAACCCTTAATCATTAGTATAAACTAAATAGAATACAATTAGTTACAGACATAGAAACAGACTTAGCCACTTACATGACATAACATTGACTACAAAAAACCAACTACCAGAACGTGTACCACAAACACACAGTTCATCTGTACCGCAGAATTGAAACCACAAATCCTTCCACCAGAGTAACTTACAGAAATATCTTACCTATTTTTGCTTTAATCAACAGCCACATGATTATAAAAATAAGTGCCAGTGAGTATCCTCTAACAGCATGTGCCATGAACAATCAACTCTGGAATATGACTCCGTATTCTTCCTGGTAAAAGACGACTAATTAATTCATGTTAAAAACATGCAGAAAATACCAGAACCAAAATTATTGAGAAGAGTTTAAAGTGCCACCTTATTTTTCTTCACATTGTTAAGATTTTGTTTGTTATTTTAAAAAACAAAGTATACTTTTAAAACTAGTAAAATCTTAGCCACCTTCCAACCCCCATCTCAGTGAAGCTTCTTGGGATTAGCAAAGGGTTAGAGAAGGAGGTTGGATGTCTTAGTCCGTTCGGGCTGCCATAACAAAATGCCATAGGCTGGGCAGCTTATAAACAACAGAAATTTATTTCTCACAATTCTGGAAGCTGGAAACTCCAAGACGAAGGTGTCAGCGTGGTCAGATTCTGGTGAGAGCCCTATTTTGGGTTTTAAACTGGTAACTTCTCACTGTGTCCTCACATAGTGGAAGGGGCAAGGCAGCCTTCTGGGGTTTTCTCTATAAGGGCATGAATCCCCTTCACGAGAGCTCCACCCTCATGATTTACTCACCTCTCAAAGGCCTTACTTCCTAATATCATTACCTTGAGAGTTAGTTTTAACATATGAAAAATGTTAAAATTTTTAACATTTAAAAAATTTTTTAAATGGAGGGGCCATAAACATTCAGACCACAGCAATAGGCATTGGGGCCCTTTAGAACTGGGTTAAAATACTTTGAGACCAGGTATATGTTACTTAACCTGAGTGAGCCTAAGTCCCATACAAAACTTTTTTTTCCTTCCAAACAAGGCATCGTCATACAGAGTAGTTTGACTAATGAGAATTTCTGATCTAGTCATGTGATTCAAGAAAACAGTAGATTGAAAAATGGGTCATAACTTTTCTGGAACTTAGTAAAAGATTGATCTCTTTGGCAGTAGGAAAGGAATTCCAAGGGTTGTTTGGGTTTTCTATAGAAACTCAATCTTACTTGTTTGTTTATTACTTATTTTATTGAGTGATTTTTATCTTGAATAGTTCAGAAAATATCAGCTGGTGATTTCTTATCTGTTCCAAATTCAAATCCAAGGAATGGCTCTACTAGTCTTTAGCAAATTCTCTAAATTCTATTAAAGGTGGGACAAAAATTCATAAAGTGAGCTGGGAAGTTCTGTGATGTCAGGCCACTGGAAAGTAGCCAATGCAAAGCAAATGTTTGGCTCTTATCCCCATACCTAGAAATGCGCCAGAGCATATTGGAGAGCTTGAGAAAACTTCACTTATTCATTTGATGCTATGGCTACCTCTCATGTGCTAGGTACAACATTAAGTACCAGAGACACAACCATCCTGACCCAGTAGGGTTCTAGGAAAGTGCCCTTTTGACTCTTATACCTCTAGCCTACTTACTCATCACTCAGGGAGGCCTCAAATAATAGTAGAATCTTTTCCATAGTCAGTGCCAGCTGCCCTTTCTCCTCCTCTTGACTTTTAACCCTTGGAGGACCTTACTGCACTGGAGACCTTACCTTTTCTCTATTCTTACTTTCTCCCTAGGGGATCTCATCTGGTTCCCTGGTTCTAGATATCATCTGTAAGCTAAAGAGTCTCAGATGTAGATTTCCAACTCAGACATCTCCCCGAGCTCCAGTCTCATAGTCTGTTTCTTTGGCATCATCTCCTGGACATCTAATGCACTTCTCTATGTTAACACGTTCAATTTGAGTTCTTGCTCCACTTCTTCAAACTGGTTCTTCCTCCAGCCTTTTCAATCTCAGTATATGGCATTCTTACCACTAAGTTGCTAAAAAACCTAGAAGTCATCCTTGATTCTACCCTCTTTTTCATCCCCTACAACTAAACTATCACTCATCCTGTCAATTTTACCTCCAAAGTATGTCACAGGTCAATCCACTTCTCTCCATAGCTACTGTCCCCACCCTAGTCCAAACCACTGTCATCTCTACACTAGATCACAGTGGTCCCCAACATGTCTCTCCAATCTATCCTTGCATGTTCTAAGTCATTTTCACATAGCCAGCTACCTTTCAAAAACAGAAATCAGATCATGTTACCCACTGCCATTTGAAACCCTTCAACAGGTCCCCAGTGCTGTTAGCGGCCCTAACCACACACTGCCTCTCAGCCGCTGCAGGGCCTCACCCCTTCCCGTCTTGCCACCATCACTTACTCCACTTTTTTGCCTGGCTCACCCTGCTCCATTCACACTTGCTTTCAGACTGCTCCTTGAACAACACATGCCCTTCGCTGCCTGGGGAACTTTGTACTCTCCATGTCCTTTGCTAGAATCCTCTTCCCTTGCCTCATAGTGTGGCTGATGTATTTACATCTTTCAGATTTTGGATCACAGGTCACTTCTTCAGAGAGCCCCTCCCTGCCCACCTGTCCCTCCCAGACCAAAGAGGTCTTCCGGAGTTGATTTCTACCTACTCATCACCTTACTTACTGTCTTCACGGTGCCATTTGTAATGACTTTATTTCTTTACTTGATAACTTGTTAGTCATCTGTCTTCTGTACTAGAATGTAAGCCCCCAGGAAGGCAGGAACATTGTCTATCTTACTCACTGCTATATACCAGCACCTACCACTGGTGAAGAGTTAGTACTCAATGGACGTCTATTAAAAGAAAGGGGGGAGGGAGGGAAGGTATATGAGCTATAGAAAACTCCCTATAAACATCCCTAAGGTAGGCAGTATGATAGCCCGGCAAAGCTGCCCATGTCCTAATCTCCTGGGAGTATGTTACCTTTCACGGCAAAGGGAATTTGGAGATGTGATTAAAGGTAAGAACCTTGAGATGGAAAAGATTATCCTGGATCATCCAAATGAGCCAAATTTAATCACATGAGTCCTTAAAAGTGTAAAGGAAAGGCAGAAGAGGTGGTTAGAGGGACATGTTGTGAGAAGGACTCACCCTGTCGCCGCTGGCTCTGAAGTGGAGGAAGGGGCCGGGAGCCAGTGATGTGGTTGCTTCTAAAGGCTGGGGATGGAGCTCAGTTCACAGATAACATAAAATGTATTTCTTGTGAGTTTTGGTTAAAATATTTGAGAAGAACAAATCTAAACCAAAATAATGGCCTCTGGAAGCTTAGTCCTGTATTTACCACCAGCCACATACACAACTACTCTCCGCTGACACTGAGCTACTTATAGGTCCCCTGTACCTTGTGCACCTATGTCTTTCATTCATGCTAGTTATTCTCTGTACTTTTCTATTATTCTTAGGCTGGCTGAGTATTATTCATCCACCCAAACTCAGCTCAGACACCTTTCATGCAGTTATTCATTCAACAAATACGCATGAATTAGCTGCCGTGTGCCAGGGGCTTGGGATGCAGTGGAGAACGAGACAGGCACGGCCTTGGCTCTCATGGAGAAAACATTCCAGATTAGGGAGACGGAAAGCAAAGCAATAAGTAACAAACAAGTAAGTTCAGATAATGACAAAAGAAGAACACGGGAGAGGAGAGAGAGCCCGGGGAGGAGAGAAGCTGGTCGACAAAGGCATTTCTAGGAGGCAAAGCTCGAGCCGAGATTGGTGCCGGCCAAGTGAAGGTTTAAGAACAGTTTTCCTGATGGAGAAAATGGTGAATGCAAATCCCAGAGGCAGAGGAACGAGCTTGCCAAGAATGGGGTGCAGGAATAGGTCAGGGTGGCTGGAGAAAGGGACTGCAGGGAGAATGGTAGGAAATAAAATTGGAGAAGAAGGCAGGAGCCAGACCTACCATAGGCTTGTTTGTCATAAAAGGGAGCTGGATTTTACTGTCTATGGGAACCTGCTGGTGTTTAGTTAGGAGTTGTATTTATTTATTTAATTGGGTTTTAATTGGGGGTGTTACATGTTATGAATTACATTAAACACACACATACACACACACACACACACACTACTCTGGGGACCAGAGTGGAAGCAGGCAGACCAGTTAGGAAATAATTGCAGAGACACAGGTAAGAAAATGGCACCATGGAGCTCAGTTACAGTTGTGGAGATGCAAAGAAGGGGTCAAAGCGCAGGAAGCCTCGCTTATGTCTTCAGGTCAGACTGGAAACTCTCCCCATATCCGCAGAGCATCCTGGCATCTTCCTCCCTTGGCACATGCCATGTTATGTAGAACTAATTTCTTTTGGTATTTGTCTGTCTCTTCTATTGCCCTGCAGGCTCCTCAGGGGCAGTGGCTACCACTTGTGGCACAGAGTTGGCATGTGCTAATCTGAATGAAATTTAAATGGTTTTTCTGTGTTTGTCTATTTTACTTCTAGTTTAGTTTAGTATTAATATAATTACACTAAAATTACATAAAATAATGTTATACTGCTACGTTGTGGTTGGCATCATTGATAAGATTTTGTTATTGTAGGGAATGGGTTAAAATATGCTACTCTGGCATATTGACTATTGAGTTAAAGGCACTTGAAAAATGGCAGGTGCAAGAAGATCACTTTGACTTTTATATTTCTTCTTCCTTTTTTTTTTTTTTTTTTTGGAGACAAAGTCTTACGCTGTTGCCCGGGCTAGAGTGCTATGGCATCAGCCTAGCTCACAGCAATCTCAAACTCCTGGGCTCAAGCGATCCTTCTGTCTCAGCCTCCAAAGTAGGTGGGACTACAGGCATGTGCCACCATGCCCAGCTAATTTTTTATATATATTTTTAGTTGGCCAATTAATTTCTTTCTATTTTTTAGTAGAGATGGGGTCTCACTCTTGCTCAGGCTGGTCTTGAACTCCTGAGCTCAAACAATCCTCCCACCTCGGCCTCCCAGAGTGCTAGGATTACAGGCGTGAGCCACCACGCCTGGCAAGCACGTTAATCTATTTTACGTCAATTTGATTCTCAGACCTAAGAGGATGGAGGGGAGTTTATCTACTCTTACAGTGGCGACCTTAGTTGCTACATGAAAATTTAGAATATTCTGACAGAGAGGAAATTAGGAATTGAATTAGAAGATAACTGAGTGAACATACACAGAAATTAAATAGGTTTCTGCTTCCTAGCTGCAAAACATACCTACAGCACTCCTTTTAGGGATTTTCAACATGTTTTGCAATTTGTGAGGCTATAACATTCCCCAAATAGTAAACTATTCAAATAGTAATTCTAAGGATTTAAAAAAATGGATATATATAAAATACGTGTTTTTATATATTGATATCTTATATATTAAGTAGATTAAAGTATAGGTATATTATATAAATATATATGTGAAATAGGTAAAATAGAGAATCAATTTGAGTTCATATAGTATACTGATACAAACACAAACTTGCTCATTTTCTCTGAATACCAGGTAAAAATAGCTTGTCTATTTATGAGAAGTTCAGAATCCCCAAAGACCTTCAAGTAAATGAGATATCTTCCAATAAAATGAAACCTCCTATCAACTGTAAACATCTTTCATAAACCCTGCCTATAAGGTCAATATTAAAACTACAATTCTATCTTGAATCAGAAAATCAAAGAGTGTGCTATGTCATTGACTCATCACTGAAGTTGTGACAGTTTCCAGACAGTGAAAACAATGTCACAGGTAAGGGAGGGGGGGAAGGGCAGGCAGGAACCAGCCAGAAACACACCAACCAGCAGGAAGGCAGAGACAAAAATTACTCCTCATCCAGCCTCTTTCCCCATGCTCCAGGGAGAAGCACAAAATATGCGCCTACCTGAAAATTGTATTGTATTAGGCTAAGAAAAAAAAACACCCGCAAGTTTTCTTTCACAGGTGATAATTTCATGTAGGCAGGAACAATTTCTACTTCCACATTATTTTTTCATTTGTAGCACCACGTTAAGGTCAAGGGAAAGTGTAGTACTGTGGAAAAGAAACAGGCTAGTGAGTCTCAGTTCCCCTGTGTGCCATGCACCGTGAGAGGGTTTCCTCGTCCCTACAGTGGGGATGGTGATATCTGTCTAGACAAAGCACTTGTGAAGATCAATCTGATGGTATCATGGACTCATGAGAATACCCAGCACAAAGTAGGGACTCCACTGCAGCTAGTTCCTATTTACCCTTCCGATTCCTACAGTTGCATTTCTTTTCTAAGTCACAGGATTTGCAATATATTAGAATTGTATGTTCTGTTAAACTAGGTTTAAAAAATTATCATATGTTAGACAATCTTAATTCCTAAGTGTGGCTATGAAAAAAATTTAAAAAGTCAGGGGAGGAAGGAACCTCAAAGATTCGCTAGTAACTACAGTGTCCCTGTCGCTCCCTTCCCCTCCCAACAGCTGACATTTCAGTCTGGCTACCTCAGAACAACCAAATGACTGTTCTGAATGTGCATGAAGGCTGGTTGTCATATGAATGACCAGTGTGCTGTTAATTACCAGCTGACTCAACAAACAAGACAGGGCACATAATTCTTCCCTTCTGCTGGCAAAGCTACTTACAGACATGTTTTCCTGGTAGCAGATCAGTGTAAAGACAGCACTTTGGAGTCATCTATTCCACCTTCCCCATTTTACAGATAAATAACTGTGACCTACAGAAAAGAGGGGACTTGCCCAAGGTCATGTTAATAGCAAAGTCCAAATCAGAACCTAAGTCTCCTGATTTCTAGTCCAGAATTGCTTTTAGTATGTGAGACTGCTTCTGACCAGTATCAACAGTAGCAGCACAATACTAAAAATAATGCTAATATTAACACTACTCCTAATACTAACAGTACAATTTTTCTCTCTTACTATGTTCCAGGCGTGATGCCAGGCATCTTACATACAATCTTTGTGTAACCCATCTAGTGAGGCACTTGTAATGCCTAATGCTTTAATCTTTAGAAGACTGAATCATTATTTCTGTTACCCCCTTCAAAAGAGGATGAAACAACAAAACCCAGTGCACATACAATGTGCAACCTGGTCTAAGGATCTATTCCATTATGGTGACAGAAAAGGGAAATCAAATCAAGTTACCAAGTAGCTAACTTGCAGCTTAGTCACTGGAGCCGATCTTTTCTTCTTCATGGCTTTCCATGAGCTATGTCAAGAAAAAACCTTCCATCTCCTGGCTGAAGCATTACCTCCTTTTTCCTTCCGAGTCAACCATTGGATAAAAAATAGAACAAGCCACAACATGGACAAAAGCTGGTCCATCAGGCCCCATTAGGCCCTTAATAATGTCAAATCAGCCCCTTACCAATGTCATGTTAAATGGCTCGAAGGGGAGGGAAAGTAACACCACATTAATCTGCCCTACTTTTTCTTCTTTTTGCCGAATAGTCCTAACACTGTTCATGTGAGCCAAATGTGGCATGCACCTGTTTTCTTTTTTGTGCAGCTGCTGAGGCTCCCTTGAATTTTCTCACTGGTAAGCGTTTGTAGTCCTAAGGCTCCTCTTTAATTTTGCTCAGCTACAGGAACCTTCTTCTCTTGCTCAAGTGCAAGAGACTTGTGAAGTTTTGTTCCTTTTTAAAAAACATTTCAGCATGTTTTCTCCTTTCCATCTTTATGACCTCTTTATCACTTTTCTTTTTAAAAAAAAGTTCCCTTACCCCTTTCGTCCTTCTTTCCTGTTTTCCTGGAATGTTTTCTTTGTCAGTTCTACTTGTCTTTATTTCCATTTCAGATGGATACCACTTGACATATGTGATAGGCTCCTGCAATGTTGTGTGTAAACAAATCACATGTGAAAAGAATTTATCCCACCCCAACATTTACACTGTGAGCTATCTTCTAATTGAGCTATCTTACTTCAACATAGTAAGAGAAGAGAGAAAAATAAAAAAGAAACAAGACATGGATGGAGTCTTGAAGAAGGAAGGCATTTTCCAATCAACTGATATTATTTGTTTCATGACCTCTTTTCTTTGTTTGATTAGCTCCCACACGTCTACAACTTTCATGGCACATATTCAATAAAGTTTAAAAAATCTAAATCCAACCTTCTCTATCTTCACTCTGGGTCTTCTCTTAGAACTATCTGTAAAATAAGCTACCTTCTACTGGGAAGGATGATGTGCTGGAGACAGTATGGCGTCCAGGGCAAGAGGACCTGGGCACCATCCTTGGCTCCTCCAGTTTTACCTCTGTCACCACGGCAAGGGACTTCACATTTCAAAGCTTCTTTTCCTTGTTTTAAAAATGGCAATCAACATTTATTGGGAAAATTAAATCTCTTTCACTAACTTTTTTCCCTTAGTTTATTGGAAAGTTCTCTCCTTTGACATCCTCAATCTTGAAGTCTGCCTTTGGAGACAGTAGCACAGGGGTAGAGGGTTTACCTTTGTATATTAGGTATTGTGAAATCCTGGCAAGTTTTGCTTCACCTTATAAAATCAACCCCAGAGTCTTTTCACAAAGTGCTGGAAGGCATGAAAAATATTAAAACACATTGCACTTACATTGTTTTGAGTTTTCTAGGAAAAGCACAATTATCTTAAGATAATTGGAGGCACACTTGGGAGGAGAGCAAAATACTAAGACTAATTATCACCAACCCACAATGTTTCTCATATAAATTGAGAATTCTGCTGAAGTCACTACACTAACAACGCCACATCTCAGTATCTCTGCCTGGTATTTTGCTTAATGTGTTCCTTTTCCTGCATATCATTGCAAAGTAAATGTTAATTAAGATTCTAATCTTAAGCATCCTGTATATGCATTTACTTAGGAATTTATCACAATGCAAAGTATATAATTTAGCTGTTACTATTTGGTTAACTATATTAAGCAACTGCTAGCATCTCTATTCTACAGGCGGAAAAATCTGCCAGTTAATCGTGATAACACAGAAAAACCAGAAGTAAAGCCAGAATTGGATTAGAAGTACATTCTGTGCTTCCATTCTCAGTCCATGATCACCTTTGAAATAAAAATCCACTCTTGGCTGGTCCAAGTGCAGTGGTGTTTACAACTAATTGATCACAACCAGTTACAGATGCCTTTGTTCCTTCTCCACTCCCACTGCTTCACTGGACCAGCTTTAAAAAAATAAAAATAAAAATCCACTCTTGATTCTCTGCTAGTCTAACTGGCTGCCCTGGCCCCATATCTATTTAAATTCTGCAGGAAAAAGATTATCCTCCTCATTTATTCTCAGTAAGCCTCAGTGCTCCAATGTTGACACCAGAAAGTGACTAACTCAAAGATGAACTGAGCCATGTTTTCATCCTCAGTCCAAGCTTCTAGAACAGCCTCTTCAGCAACTAGAGTAGTAACGAAATGAGCAGTGGACCTGGGTCAGAACACTCAAGTCTCTGCTCTGACAATTCTGGCTGTGTGGCCTGTGACAAATCAATTAACCACTCAGCCTGAGTTTTCTCATCTGTAAACTGAGAATAAAAATAGCACCTACCTCACAGGATTATTGTAAGAGTTAAATGAAAAGCTATTAGCACAGTGTCTGGTATATGGCAAGAGCACAATCAATATCATCTGCTATTATGATGCTAAGAAAAAAGAAAGTATCATTTCTTTTCAAGGACATTGTTAGAATTAAGTTAGCCTTACTTTGGACCTCTCTCTTTGCCCATTCATCTGGCTCATCAGTGAAAGATTAACTTGATTAAAACCAGACTTCATATCTCCTAACTTCATGCCACCTATTATTTACGACATACTAAATGTTCTCATAATTCCTATCTCCCCAAACAATTTTGACTTCTTGAGGACATGAACTAGATCTTACATTTCTTTTATTTACTACAGTGTCCAGCAAACGCATTGAACACAATATGTGTTCAATATTTATATTTGGAAAAAAAATCATTACCACTAGCAAAGAGCATCAGAAACTTCGAACAACGAAGGAAATTATATAAGATTTCTTTCAGGATCTGACTTTCTTTTCAGGTTAGTCTGCACAAATTTATATGTAGAAGTTGAGGGCAGTGCTGTGAGTGTAATTACAGAGATGACAAATAATTTGGTAGAGAACAAAGCAGATGTAGTAACACAAAAATAAGTCCACAAATAAGAAATGATGCTCAATATCTACTGTATTTAGAAGATTCTTCTCCCTTAAAAATTATACATATGCTTTAGAAATTTTTTTCACACTAAAACTCATTCTAATAGAGAAAAGATTCAGTTTGCCAAAGTACAGAAATTTACCACCCTATATATCATGACATTCCAGAAACATGAGTCATGATAAAGAGCTGCTGAAAACTCTTCTAGAGCCTGTGCGCTTAACTAAGGGATGGGAATGTGTTGAGGATTTCACATTAAAACAGGGGAGGAAAGTGTCAGCTCTTAGCCACTAAGGGCCTTTCAGTTATGTGTTGCACAGAGAAATAGGGCATTCCTTGCTAATGGGGAATGAGAATCTAATGTTTATTTGCTCAAGTGGAGATGGATATAATGTTATAAGCCAGAGGTGCTTATAACAGGGATAGAGAGTTTGAAGCCAGAAACCTGTAATTTACTGTGTGAAATGTGCAAGTTTCCGTATCTTTAACATGGGAATAATCATACCCACCCCCACTGGACTTTTAAAGAAATAGATAACAATATATACCCAAAGGACCAGGTAGTCAGTGCTCAACAAAGATGTTCTTCTACACGGGGCACACACGTAGCAGATTATAATTACCTGGCGTTGAAAAAGTGGGGAAAAAAAAAGACTAATTTTGCCCTGATCTTCAGACATACCAGGGAAAGTCTTTTTGTATGCTTTCCGGTTACCATTTATAAGACCTAGATCTAACCGTACAGATACACAGTCCCTTACAGTGTTTATATTTAGTGGCCCCCAACGAGGTGAGAAGGGCCTCACATTTCACAGACTGAACACTGACGCTGGCCAAGTGGCTTGCGCCAGAGCATCCTGCTAGTAATTGACCAGGCCCTGTGCACAGAGGCCATGGGAAAGCGCTGCCAAGACGGGGATAATTCGCCCTCTTCCAAGACTATGGGAGAGCCCCCAGTAACTTACAGAAGATCTATTTGCAAGCAGTGAGTCACGCCCATGGGTCTGGAACAAGGGTAGACCCTGAGGGGTGCCCTCCGCCCTTTTCCAGACGCCATCCCCTCCCTTCCTTGCGCCCCCACCACTCTGCGCCCCACCCCCAGGGAGCACCTTGGAGGCTCAGTGTGAGCGCCCGCTCCCCTCCACCTTGCCAAACCCCCAGCCAGCACCTCCATGTGAACATCGGTGCCCAGAGGGGTAGGACTGCGATGAAGACAGGGCGCCACCGAAGCCCGCACCCAACCCCACCCGCAGGAGAAGCGAGGCACGGAAGCCCGGGCATTTTAGGCACCCCGCTGGGCTTGTATCCGGGGGCCCACCCCATCCACCCCACTGGTCACTCACCGCGCGTCGCCCTCCCGCGGGTCCGTCCCGGCCCCGGTGCTCTGGCCGCACGTGTTGCGCCCTCCGCGGGGGCCCAGGCGTCCCCTGTGCCAGCGCCCGCCCTCCTGCCGCCGCGCCCGCCGCGCCCGCGCCCAGCCCGGGGTGGGCGCTCCAGAGCCGAAGCGCGCGCCCAGGTGGCGGCGAGCGGGGTCGGGCGGGGGCCCGGGCTGTGGTGGTGGCCGTGAGCGCCCGGCGGAGGGAACCGGCTTCAGAGTTCAACTGCCGGACGCTCAGCCCGGCCCGCGCCTGTGGTTTCCACGCAGCGGTCGAAGGGGGCCCGGGTCGGATTCTGTCACTTGTGGGCTGTGCCGTGTCGCCGTGAGCAGGGTAATGAATTACCTCTCCACACCTCAGTTTCCCCTCTTATAAAATGTGGATAGTAAAGGCTCTCTTAGGAGACTGAGCAAGGATTGGCTGAGAAGGTGAAGCGAATTATGCCCCAAGACACAAGTAGCGCGACACAGTCGTGTTCTCCGCTGTCACAGCCACGGAAAAGTGGTACTTTGTTGACACCCTTCAGAGAACTTTCCTCGGTGCGATGCGGACCGCCCCGCTCTTACCACACCGTAGCGCCGCGGTCCCCACAGTGCGCTGTGCGAACGACAGCCCCCTGGAGTGCGGGAAGAACATACCAGGACTTTCTTTTGTATTTGCTATCTAAAGAATGAGAAAGAAACGAGCTTTTAATAGATAGCTGGACACTGGCCCTAGGAAACCTGCCCGCACTGTCCTGTCCTTTGCTCCTGTCCTTTGCTCGTGACAATATTTCATTGAATCTAGGAATTCGTCAATTATAAGGCATACCGTTATTTAAGTACGAGTGAGAAATGAAAGGAACTGCCACATAAACAATGACACAGTGTCTTCTGTTTGATTAAATTTTATTTAGTGAAATATCCCTTTTAGATGTATTTAGACTCATATTTTATTATCTCTGTGCATATAGAAAAGGGAAAATATAAGCAAAACGGATTGGTTAAAATATTCTTTACGTTCAGAGTTCAGCACTCCTGATTATTTTTTTGTTTCACTCAATATCAGTCCCACTGACATAAGAGTGTTGATAAAGCAGCATTTCTTAAAAGAGCAGAGAGTGCTCCTCTGCTGTCTCTGGAGTATTGTTCCAGCCCACTGAGCCCTATCCAGGTTTGCTGAGCCTAGGCCAGCAGACAACTGCATACCATACTGCCCGGCAATACCTTAAGTCCTCTCCCAATTTTGGAGGTATTAAATATGAAAAATGTACATCTTAGAACTGACAACATACAGTAGATTGCTTTTATGAGATTGTGACATATTGTAGTTCACATGCTTTAGTAATTTTGGTGAATAATCTGATGTCTTTTAAGTTATAGAATTTTAACTTGACTTTGTAATGAGATGGTACATAATTGTGAAAATCATTTGTAACAAAATTAAAAGAATTGTCTTAGTTAAATGTGTCTTTTTCTTTTTACTACAAAAAAACCAAATATTTTTAAATGTGCTCATCTTTTCTGTAATGATATATGGCTCTCAGTAGTATGTTGCCCAGTAGATTTTTCTGAAGAAAAGAAGAAAAACCCACAGGGTTGTTTTTTTCCCCTCTTCAAGGTGATTTTAACACCAAGTGAGAAAGCCCTATGAAGAGAACATTTGAAAACAAATATTTCAAAATGTTGCCAAATATGTATTTTTTATTGCTGAGAATTATATCAGGCTATCACCTACAAAAAATGCTTTAAAAAAACTTGGAAACACTTTGCTATCTTGTTTCAATCTTTTAATTGAGCAATTCAGTGGATTTTGAACCCATTTGTTAAAAAAAATATGAAAATTCAGCAGCTTCTGATTAGTTTGAAAGGAAAACTGATTGATATCAGAGTTAAGATTATAGTAGTCAAATGTGAGTAAAAGTTTGCCATAATTCATGGATTAGGTTATTTTTCAATAATTTTTAGTGAGAAGAATTGCTTCTATTTTGTTAACTAAATAATTCCAGAAATGTATTTTACTCTTTATCTCATTTTAAGATTTAATTTATATATTTTTTGTATATATAATACATATATAATTTATAAG
Source organism: Lepilemur ruficaudatus (assembly GCA_963574885.1). Lineage (NCBI taxonomy): Eukaryota > Metazoa > Chordata > Mammalia > Primates > Lepilemuridae > Lepilemur > Lepilemur ruficaudatus. The sequence goes on from CAUYRT010036220.1 coordinate 43,960, forward strand.
TGGAAAAACAACCAAACATATATTGGGGATGGATTCTCAAAAATGCTTTTTTTTTTCTGAAGGAGTGCACACAATCTAAGACATTGATAGACGACTGCCGTATTAACTTCTAACTCCAACATCTTACAACATTTCTAAGTTAGACATAAGACAGTGTTCCAAATGCATTTGAGGCATTTTCTTTGGGAAAACAGATGAGAGGAACTGAGGAAAGGACTTGAATATGGTTAAGCATGCCCAACAAATTATGAGACAACAGTAAGATGCACATAACAGTGATAGACTTCTTTATTCTCTTCTTTTCCCCAAATACAAAAAAATCAGAAGATGAACACTCTTACAAAAATATTATTAGAGAAATCATCATGCTCTAATACATCAATGTGTCATTCAATTTAGGGTTACTATCAAGTGAAGACTTGAGCTAATAGTTGTTGATAACAGTGGTTCTCTCACCCCACATGCTCCCTGGATTGTAAGCTCCATGTACACAAGGGCCCCTTTTCTCCGGGAGTGGCTCAGGGCAGGTACTCAATAAATATTTTTTGAGTTGAATTGACTTGTTCGGGAGAGATATCATTCTCTTTGGCCAACCAAGGCTATAGGTGTTGTTGAATCTTCACAGTTTTCAACAGAGTTAAAAAGTAGTTGCAAAACTAGGTATAGTTTTTCTTAGCAAGTCAGTGACCCTTCCATATGGAAGCTAACCATCTGTAGAGACTTTTCTGTTTCCCTCATTCTTTTCTCTTCCTTCTCCTCCTTCTTTTAATATCTGGGGAGTTTCACTAATAGAGGCATGGTTGTTGTCAGTGGTTGCATGTCTAATTAGAGGAAAAAAAATCTTGCTTCTATGCTTTCTGAAAAATAAGACCTAGACAGTGGAGAATACTCAGTGAATCAAGAGCTTAACTAAAATATGAATCTCTGATAGTTAGGATGATCATTTTTAAGTCTATGGGTGTGATATGGCCTTCTGTTTAGCTGTTAGAAGAAAGTACTTGCAAATCAAAAGTTCAATTAAATGAATAACCACAGTGACAGTGACAAAGTCTTTTCTAGGAAATACTAGTTCAGTTTCCATTTCTGGTACATTTCTATTCCTTTAATTGTCTCTTTTGGTTCATTGTTGATACAAAACATCCTAAAAATTCTTAATCATACTATTCTATGAATAACTGAAACGTGCTCTGCCTAAAGTGTCACTCGTCAGGACACACATAGAGAGGTGGTTGCCAACATAGTGACTTAGAGCCTCAGATGAATGCTGGCACCAGTTAAGCTCGGTAAGAAGGTTTTAACATCATTTTAACCTTTTACTTATAATAAGGAAACTCAACATGGAAGATTAATTGTTCACCCTTGCCACCTCACGTGGTAAAATTTCCATCTTTAAAGTTTTCACTTGTTTATTAGTTGTACTCCTCTGTCCAAAGTGTTAAACTTGCAGAACACCAATATAACTCCTAAGTAAACTTTTAGTGTCATGTGTTGAAAGGTTTATATTAAATAGTGCAATGCAGATTCTTAGATTATGAGTGATGCCTGTAACATCTCCACAACTGACATTCAACAAGCACAGACATTGTTTATGAACAAACCACGTGGAAAATGCCATGTCTTGGAGAGGAGCAATGCATTTGCAAGAGGTTTTTAGCTTGCCAGAGGCCTTGTTAAATGAAAACAAAGGTGAAAGAGCAAAGTGAGACATGAGGCAAATTTAAAACACTGATGGCTGCAGGGTCCTCCACAAGATAAACTTGATTCACAAACTGTTCCTGTTACTCTCAGCCGCTAAATCTAAACCTATGAGTCACAGGATTCACAGATTCTATAATATAATGGCTGGTGACCTGGTACAAAACTTTGCTAAGCTCTTATAAAGACGAGAGAGATTCACATAAAAGGCAAATTTCTCCTCAACATTCCTACATGAAACCACACGTGTCCCTCATCTTTTGGTTATTTGGGTTTTTTTGTTTGTTTGTTTGTTCTAGAGAACCTCAACAAAAGCCTAACGAATAGCACTCTGGAATGTAGATGCTCGGTGATCGGTGATCGTTAACATTCTTTTCTGCACTCCACTCTTCTAGGCTCCAGATAGCCCTTTGCTCCGTGTTTCTCATACTCTCTGATTTCCCCAGTGAGACAACCCGAAGTTCTGTCCAATCACTGCGTCCAGCTCAGAGCCAGTTTTCTATTGGCTGTGGCTCCTCTGGGTCCATGGCCTGTAAGCTAAAAGTGTGGATTCCCCGCACCCCATCCTCCACCTAGGATGCAAAATGGGACAGGGACAGTGAATGCTTTGCTTTGGAAAGGAGTGAAATGTGACACCCAGAAGTTGCTGTCCAAAGCACTACTGCCTATGGGGGGGATGTGTTTAATATTAGGAGTTTTTGATTTTGGCTTATAGGACCTCTGCTAAGACCGAGACAGGAAGAATCTCAAGTAAGTACACTTTTCTACAGAGTACTATCAAATTTTAATAATTTCTCTTTTCCTCTTCAATCTCTCCTCCCAAAGTAACAGTTTTAGGAGAATCTTTTCACATTTTTCTCATGCTTTTATAGATGGATAAAAGCCTTTTAGGTTTTTTCTATATTTAAACAATATAGAAAATACTAATATTCTGTATTTAAACAAATGGAGCTATTATCTCTACCCAGACATCTTTTGTTTTCCCTTATCACATGGCATAACCTTCATTCCATAACACACGTAATAGATCGAGCTCCTTTTGTTCGACAGCTGCAAGGATGCCATACCATGTACGTACTAAGATTTAGTCAACCATTTTCCTGTTTACAGGTCTTCAGGTTTTTTCACCATTTCCCTCCACCCAAACAAGCAATGCAACATACAACTCAAAATAAAAATATTCTCACATGTATACCTGTACAAATATATCATGTTTTTATTTGTGTGTAAAAGAATTTCACATGAAGCTTGATGAATCAAAGGATATGAACTTCTTGACTTTATTGGATTATGTCACATCATTGTCCCAATTGCAGTAATTCATACTCCCACTAGAATGCACATTATTGCTAACAGTGAATGTTGTCCATCTTCTGTAATTTTTATCAAACAGGTGAAAAATGGTATATCATTGCTTTACACTGTATTTCTTTGATTATCTTTTCGTATGTCTGATAGTTTACAAATATGTATTATTATATTCACTTATTTCAGTCTACCTTCAAATAGTCTTATACCAGTTCATGTATAATGCAAGAACTTTATGACAGTAAAAAGTATCTGTGTAATTTTTATACTATTTCTTTGTACATTTTACTTCCATATATAAGCCCCACAATACATTGTTATTACTTTTGCTTTCACCAGCCATTTATCTTTTAAAGAAATTTAAAAATAGGAAATTTTGTGTTTTTTGTTTGTTTGTTTTTTGCTTTTGAGACAGTGTCTCTCTCTGTTATCCCTGCTAGAGTGACATGGTGTCAGCTTAGCTCAAGCAGCCTCAAACTCCTGGGTTCAAGGACTACGAGTATGTGCCACCACGCACAGCTAATTTTTTTTTTTAGTTGCCTGGCTAATTTTTTTTCTGTTTTTTTTTAGAAACGGGGTCTCGCTCTTGCTCAGGCTGGTCTTGAACTCCTGAGCTCAAGTGATCCTCCTGCCTCGGCCTCCCAGAGTGCTAGGATTACAGGCATGAGCCACCGAGCCGGCCAAAGTTTTTTGACAAATTTGGAAAAATTTTCAGACATTTTTCAACTGTTTCTTCTGCCCCCACCCCCTACTTCTAGGTTCCAATTACATTATTTTAGAGTGCTTGATATTATCCCACAGGTTGCTACGGCTCTGTTCATTTTTTTCTTCAGTCTTTTTTCCTCTCTTTGTTTCAGTTTGGAAACTTGCTATTGCTGTATCTTTAAGTCCATTGCTCTGTCTTCTACAGTGTCACATCTGTTAAGTCTATCCAGTTAGGTTTTATATAAGATATTAAAATATTTTCCAGCTCTAGAAGTTGCATTTAGTTATTTTTTATAGTTTCCATTTCCCTTCTTATTAGTTTTTCCCTTTAAATCTTTGAGCATATTTATAACAGTTGTAAAATCTTGTCTGTTATTTCTATCATCTCTTATTTCTGGGTCTATTTCTATTGCCTGATTTTTCTCCTAGTTATGAGTCATATTATTTGGTTTCTCTGTCCATCTAGTAATTTTTTCCTGAACCCTAGAAATTGTAAATGTTATGTGACCTGCAAAGCCTAAAATATTTGCTATCCTGCCTTTTACAGAGAAAGGTTGCTGAGTCCTGGCGTAGATGTATAAAATCATGTTGAGTAGAATTGTCAATATATAGAGTGCACAGCATACAGTTATCTTTAAAGTCCATACCCCCTTTACTTTTTTGCCTTATGTTTTTTTTTTTTTTTTTTTTAGACAGAGTCTCACTCTGTTGCCCAGGCTAGAGTGAGTGCCGTGGCGTCAGCCTAGCTCACAGCAACCTCAAACTTCTGGGCTCAAGCAATCCTCCTGCCTCAGCCTCCCGAGTAGCTGGGACTACAGGCATGTGCCACCATGCCCGGCTAATTTTTTTTCCTATATATTTTTAGTTGGCCAATTAATTTCTTTCTATTTTTTTAGTAGAGACAGGGTCTTGCTCTTGCTCAGGCTGGTTTGGAACTCCTGATCTTGAGCGATCCTCCTGCCTCGGCCTCCCAGAGTGCTAGGATTACAGGCGTGAGCCACCGAGCCCGGCCAATCTTACTTTCTCTTTTCCTCACTCATCCTCCATATCCAGTCCTACTCTCCTTCCCATTCCATTGCCACTCTCATTTACATAACATGTCTTTCCAATTCACATTCCACCTGTTTGTTTACATACATATGAATTTGTGATATGTAACATTGTTACATGTTTTAAAAGTTTAAATAAATGCTTTATGTTGTATATTTAATACTGTTTTTAAGTTTCTCTCAACACTATATTTTTATGATCAATCCATGTTGCTACAAGTAGCTTAATTCTTTCAGCCTCTTGCATGGTGTTCCATCATAAGCACAGCCCACATTTACATACCCGCACTCATATTGACGGGTTTCTATGTTGCCTCCAACAGCCTGCTACCGCCAATGAGACCTTGCTGAGTAATCATCCTTGTGTATGTCTCTCATGCACATATGTGGGTGTTTCTCTGAGGTGTGTACCCGGAATAGAAGTGATGCACACAGTCAACTGTGCAAAGTACTACCGTGTTCCTCTCCAGAATTGGCTGTACCGGTTGGAACTCACATCAGCGCCACACAAAAATATCTGTTTCTCCTCATTCTTTCCAGAATTTTGTATTATCTGATTGTATTAGTTTCTTATTGCTCTACAACAAATTACTACAAATTTAGTGGCTTAAAACAACACGAATGTTTACAGTTCTGGAGGTCAGAAGTCCAAAAGGGGTCTTTTTAACTCTAATTTCAAAATATTAAGGGGGTATAAATGTTTTTGGTTACATGGATCGCTTTTGTAATGCTTGAGTCACAGCTATAAGTGTGCCCATCACCTAGATAGTGTTCATCATACACATTAGGTAGGTTTTTGCCCCTCCCCCCACTTGATTTCCACGAGTTTTACTTCCAAAAGGGGTCTTACTGAGCTAAAATCAATGTTGATAAGGCTGCATTCTTTTCTGGGGACTCTAGGGGGAGGGTGGATTTTTGCACCTTTCCTGGCTTCTAGAGCTATTTGCAGTCCTTGGCTCATCATGGTTCCCTTCCATCTGCAAAGCCAGCAATGGCTGGCCAAATCTTTCTCACCTCATATCACTCTAACACTCTCTCTTCTGCCTCCCTTTTCCACATACAAGGACCTTGTAGTTACATTGGTCCACTGGATAATCTCTCTGTCTCAAAGTCAACTGATAGGCAACTTAATTTGACCTGCAACCTTAATTTTCTTTTGCATGTAACATAACATATATATTCACAGGTTCTGGGGATTAGGATGTAGATATAGTTGAGGGACCATTTTCCTGCCTACCACATCAACTTCATAATTTTTGCCAATCTGTAAGGAATCTCAATGTAGCTGAAATGTCAAAAGAACTCCTGGAAATTTGCAAGAAGAAAATGAATAGAAAATAAGTAATTGAGCCTGGGGGAGGTGGCTCACGCCTGTAATCCCAGCACTTTGGGAGGCCAAGGCAGGAGGATCACTGAAGGCTAGGAATTTGAGACCAGCCCAGGCAACACAGCAAGACCCTGTCTCTAAAAAAAACAATTTTTTTTTAAATTAGCTGGATATAATTGTGCATGCCTGTAGATAGCATAAGAGACTGTCTCATGACTTTGGAGGAAGCAAAGATTTTCTAAACAGGAAACAAAAGCACTAGTTGTAAAGGGAAAGATTGACAAATTGGACCACGTAAAAGAGGGACTTCCATTTATTAGAAGATACCATTAGGAAAATGGACAGAGATGTTTGTAACCCATGTAAACAACAACAAAGGGCTTGAATCTGGGATATATAAAGAACTCCTGTTAGCAGATAACTCAAAAGAAAAATGGGCAAGAGACTTAAATAGACGCTTCTACAAAAGAGGGTGTTATGGACTGAATTGTGCCCCACACCCAATTCATATGTTGAATTCTAACCCCCAGTACCTCAGAATATGTCTGTATTTGGAGATAGGGTCTTTAAAGAAGTAACTAAGTTAAAATGAGGCCACTAGGGTGGGCCTAATCCAATATGACTGATGTCCGTATAAGAGGAGATTAGGGTGCAGACACACACAGAGGAAGATCATGTTGAGAAATAAAAATAAAATCCTTTCCCCCAACTCACTGAACAGAATTCCTCTTGGCCAAAAGAAACCTTAAAAACTGAGTTGCTGGCCATGACAGAACAGAAAGTTGGACATACCTTGTTATTCCCCCTCCCTTGCCCCTCACTTTTTTTGAGTTTTGACACAAGTGACCAGCATTCCTTCTTTATAAGAGACCACTGACCACGGTTCTGGCTGGTTTACAGAGACTGTGCACGTGATGCTTTTTGTCTTCCATTTCACCCATTGACATACAGAGCCTAATTTTAACGCATTTAAATGTTAAGTCTGCACCCCAAAGTGAACATGGGATGTATATAACATGCATGTTTGCTTATTATGTGTGTGTGTGTCCCCCTTCATGAATATTCATAGCTCCTCCTATAACCTATTAAGCATGTGTACTTCGCTGGCCTATTCATAAAGTCTTGTTTCACCCTTCCCTCCCTTGAAGCCCTTCCTTTTAGGTTTCAGCTGGGGGCTCCACTACTTGCCTGCAGGTTGTGATACCCCCTTTTAGAAACAACTCTCTCCTTTCCAAAGTTATGAACCTTGCAATTCTTCAGTTGACGATGTGAAGACAGGGAAAGCACAGCCATCTACATGTTGGGAGACAGGCCTCAGAAGAAACTAACCCTGCCAACACTTGATCTCAAGACTTCTGGCCTCCAAAATTGTGAGCTAGCCTCCAAAATTGTGAGAAAATAAATTTCTGTTGTTTAAGCCACCCAATCTGTGGTACCTTGTTATGGCAACCCTAGCACCCTAATACAGAGGGTATTCAAAAGGCCACTAAATAAATACATGAAAAGGTGTTATACCCCACTAGTCATCAAGGAAATGCAAATTAAAACCACAATGAATTACCACTACTCACCCACCAAAATGGCTAAAATTGAAATATCTGACAATGCCAAAAGTGTTAACTATTACTATAATTGTCAACTCAGTCAATAGATATTTAGAAAACATTGTTGCTGCCACTGTACTAAAGAAAGAGGCCACAAAGATAAACAAGACACTGCCCCTCCCCTCCTTGAACTTACAGTCCAGGTGGAAAGACAGACAACCAAACTATTTAACAGAAATAAGTGCTAAGGGCTATGATTATGAAAGTGTAAGGGGTTTGGGGGCTACATAGCAAGAATATCTAGCTTAACACGGGGATAAACTCAGTGGCAATTAAGGATAAGGGGTAAGCATTTCAGAGCTCTTCTGATGAGAGTTGGACTGAGGTATATGGGCTCCACAAACAGACTAACAATTGGTACCCCCATAGAAAGATGTTTTTCAAATAACTGTTCAACATTTGTTCAAAGATGAGGCTGAATCTGTTTGGGAGAAAAGCAGAGAAGGACCACAGGTTCTGACTCTGTCTCTCCCATGCTCTTTACAGCAATGTGGCTCTGGTTCCATCTCAAACTCATCAAAACAGAAGGCTACAATCAAGGCTGGCTTCATGGGCATGTGAGCTGTGAAGTTGCACAGGCCCCAAGCTTAGAAGAGCCCTGTGCTTGGTTAAATGCTCCACTATCACTTTCTAAAAATTCTTAATAACTTTTGAACGAGGGGCCCCAGCTTCTCATTTGGCACTGGACCCCTCATATTAGGTCTGCCTGCAACTGCCTACACTCTTGACCCTTAGCAGTTTAGAATGCTCCTTGGGAGTCTGACCTGGCAAGGGATTCCAGACCTACTGAATCAGAATCTGCATTTTAAAATGTCCCCTGGCAATTGGAATGCACTTTCAAGTTTGAGAAGTATGGATTGGGATCACCTCCTCCCGTACAGCTCTGAGAGTGGATGTTATAACCTCACCCTTGACACCTTTGCTGGGCATGTGACTTGACCTGGCCAATGAGGGCATCGTATCCCCTGGCAGCAATGATTATTTAGTTCAGGCATAAACATGTGACTCAGGTTATGCCTAGCAACCTAAATACCGGAATTTGTGTGAGAGCTACCGAGCTGAGACCACCTCTTTTCCCCTAGGATTGTTACGGTAAAGATGACCTGAGTCTGCCACTGTTGGGGCCACTACATGTACAAGTCCAAGAATGATGCCAGCATTGCAGCAGAACAAGCCAAGACATGGGGAGAAAAGTCCTGATGTTGAAGGAGCTAAGGACATAACACCCAAAATGCCCTGATGTATTGATTATTTCAAAGCACTTGAGAAGCAGCAGTTGCAGGAAGAACTATCTGAAGGGCCCTATCTTACCTACCACAAGCCATAAAAATTCTGTGAGAAAGCTGCCTTCCCCGTACCAGCCTGAGAAGATAACCCTTATTAACGGTGACTGAGAATTGATGCTGCAATTGATCTGTACAAATAAATTTACTACAATAACCCTTATCTTCCACTAGCTCTATACCTCTTTTTATATCTCCTAGTGATTCCCCTGGAACTTACTGCCCTTGCCAAGACCCCTCTGTCTTGCCATTTCTTCACAAACTTTATCATTCTTTGTCTAAAAAGTTTAAAAGCTCTCTGCTCTGGCTTTTCTTCAGGTCTTCACTCTCTTGTGAGGCTCCCCATGTACATGTAAAATTAATAAAACTTGTAAGTTTTCTCTTGTTCATCTCTCCATACCCTCCCCACTACACATCCTCTTTCTCCATCCACTTATGCCCCTCTTTGTCCCCAGCTCCCCACCCGTCACCCTGCAGAAGACCTATGAGGTCTCTTAGCCTATGGCTTAAACCCCCCTCCTCAAAATCCAGCCCCATATCCTCAGCAAAATCCCTTAATTTCTAAAACTCCTCCAACTCCCCCAGAAAATCCCTTAAACACCCAGCGGCCTGCTTTCACTTCTCCATTCTGCAAGATTTACAGAGAATGCTCTGGCCTGATCTTCAGGCCTGGGGCACACAGGTCGTGTGTCAGTGCTGACAGCTGGAAATAAAAGTGTCACAGGCTCTGGGAGCCCATGGCCAGGCTCGCTTGACCGTGCAGTGGAACGCCTCCATTTTCCAGGGATCTGTAAACAAACTGTGATAGCTCTAGACCTCTCCATGTAATGCCCCCAGTGAACGTATCCTGGACCCTCCCAATAGAGGATTCATGTCCCCTGGACAGTGGCAGATCTTTTAAATTACAAAGCCCTTTTGCCCCCCACTTTCAAAAGATCCTACCAAATTTAAAGAAGTGAAAACGATTAGTAGTAGCCGTTCACAGCCTCAATTATAGAAACCTTGCTCTTGGCTGCTAGAGGGTGTATTTCACACCTTGATTTTACTGCAGTTTATCAGACAGGCCAGAGGCCTTGGGGGAAGTCAGAGGGAACAGATGGCAGACCTTCTCCTGGGCTCTCCTGCAAACCATAAGGAAACGGCTCAGCTAGAGCCGATATTCAGGGCCTGGTGGGGGTGATATTACAGACGTTCACTCTCCTACTAACATTGCTATTGTTCATTGTCCAGCCCATACCAGGGAGACGGATATTGTATCTCTAGGGAATGAGAGGGCAGATGCCCCTGCTAAGTACACAGCCAAAAATGGACACCCTTATCCTTTCTCCAAGTAATTTATAAACCCGACTTTATCCCTGACTGGTATTATTGATCATCAGTTAATGCTCCACAATCTGAAAAAAATAAATGGAGACAAAGCTTGCCAAGCAGTTATCAGACAGATTATATATTGGGCCCAGTGGACTTCTCTTGGCTCCTTTTCTTTTGACCTTTCTGCTTGTACTTATTTCCCATCCAATGGGACATATGTGCAGAAGAGGGATAGTTAAGACACTAACAAATAATTTGTTCTGCTCTGAAATCTACAAAATTTCTGGCCAAATTATTTCCCAGGGCACTAACTTGTAAATCCCACCAAATTTCTGGAGGAAACCAACATTTCTCAAGAAGTCCTCCAAGAACCACACTACCTCTTGGGGCACTCCAGATAGATTTTATAAACTTACCTTTAGTGTCAGGCTATGCTCACTGTTCGGTTATTGTCTGTATGTTTAGTGGACACACTGAGTGCTTTCTGACTAGACATGCTGATGCCATGATGGTGGTGAAAAAATTGCTGAGGTTGTTCCCTGTTTTGGCATCCCTTTATGGATTGAGTCAGACTAAGAAACTCCCTTTACAGCAGAAATAACCCACTTGCTTGCAAAAACTCTGGGGGACTCATTAAAATTTTATACCCCATGCCATCCCCAATTGACAGGGTGAGTGAAATGTAAAAATCTAGACAGAAAAAGGACTTTGGGAAAAGTTTGTCAAGATACTGGACTTAAATGGCCAGAAGCATTATCTCTGGCCTTTGTAAAAATGTGGCATACTCCAAATAGAAGACATAGATTAACCCCCTTTGAAATAGTGTTTTCTCACCCCATGCCTATTAGCATCTCTAAACCTTCCAGGAGGGCTGAATGAACACTATGGGGATTTAAGTGAACAATTTGATGCTATGACTAGCTATACACAAGAACTAACCAATATACTTGAGCATATCATCAGCAGGTGAAAAGAGCATGGCCCCTGGCAGCTAGTAAGCCTGCCCTTCCTTCTGACCAGGAGAGTCTGTGTACATCCAGATTTTTAGAAGAAGGCACATCTCTCTGGGAAGGCCCTTGTGAAGTACTGCTGACCACATACATCGCCATCAAAATAAAAGAAGAAAAATCCTCCTGGGTTCACGTAAGTCACATCCAGCTGGCGTGTGGTCAGCACTCCCAGGACAGTTAGAAAACTACTGTTATAGGTGACTTTAAAGTAAGTATTTCCAGGGCAATTCCCAGGCCCCAGAAGCAGATCACATTTCTTTAAAGTAGACGGCTTTTTCCAAGATCACAAATTAAGAAATTTCACTTCAACCTACTTTCTTCCCCTTTTAGGTCTCCCTACTCACCTATTGCCCCTCCCTCCTGCCAAAAAAAAAAAAAATTCTGTCTCTTTTTTTTTTAGTGAAGTCCTCCCCTTTCTTTGGCTGCCTATTAAAAAGCTGATGGAGGCTGCCTCAATCTATCCTATTCTTTCTCTGATCCTCCACTGTGAACTTTCTTTCAAACTGTGTCTTGCTCTTATTAACCTTTACTATTTTTCCAACAAGTCAGGCACAGACACGACACCTCTTTGCATCAGTCTTCAAAACCCTGGCCACGTCAACTAACCAATCTGATTGCTGGTTATGTCAACATCTAAATTATGCACAAGAACCTGGACTTATTTTTGTTCCTGCTGATGCAAATGCCTGATGAGTCAAGTCCACCAGGATGGGTGTACGGCAAGGTTTGGCATCCATGACTGAGAAGATGTCATGCTATGTCTCCTTTTGGTGAGTCAGTTGGACACAGAGAAACCTCTATAAAAGCTCAAGGACTGACCTTTGTTCAGGTAAGGTCATCAGAAAGGAATTTTTCCCTTTGTGTTGAAAGTAGGACTGATGCTGGACTTTTCTTAGGTGACATACCAAAGCAATATTGCAATCAGACGCTGTGGTTTGATTCCACAAGTGGCATCCTTAAGCCTGTCACAAAGGTCCTGACACTGAGTCTCATGGTACAAACACTTGCCAAATCACTGGATTTTACAGAGGGCTCTCAAGCCAGCCCTGTGTAACTTGGGGTCGCACACCTACTCTCCTCATTAGACTTCCAGACACCAAAGATTACATGTGGTTAAAAAAAATTCTGGATTTGGCCAGGTGACAAAATTAAGCCCTATAGTTGCCAAAACTAAAGGCCTTCTATGTCAGATATTTTGTAAGGTGTTCTGCTCCTATGGACTGACAGGGACTCATAGAGGCTAGAGCTGCACAGGTGCCAATATGACAGATGACAAGGCACAACAAACTCCAGTTTGGCAGGTTACATATTCCACTCTGACCTTATTCATGAACAACACTGGTGTTTTTTATCTTGTGTGGTGACGAGGTATATAAGGGATTCCCACCTAGATGGTCATGTCAATGAGGACTCAGATACCTAACGCCATCTCTCCCCAGTTACTCCATCTTAAATTCCAGCCAAATTACAAACTTGGGTTCCTTTGTTCATAAAGTAGTGCCACACAAACATACTATACAAGACATTATAGAAAAGCCAGTTGATTATCACAGCTCTAAGTTCTTTTCAGTAATGAGATCACTTTTTCCAGGCCTTGGAACTTACGAGATGGAAAGGACAATTCAAAATCTTTCTGTAGCAATTGAACAAGAGTTCAATATTACTATGCAAACATTGAGAACACGCCAATCAGAAGTTAGTCGTTTAGCCTCTATTGAAAATCGTGTGTCCTAGATACACTGACAGCCCAAGGAACAGGAAGAGTTGCGTGACCGTTGGTGAGGAATGCTGCTTCTATGTAAATTGCTTGGGACAAGCTGAGAATAATCTGCACCTATAGAAGACAAGATAAACACTCTTCATCAGATAAATGAAGCTAAATCAATCTATTGGATTGACCTATTATTCCCAGTAATAGGAGACTGATTTAATGGGACATGGGGAAAATGTGCTTAGATTTGTTCTTTTCTGTGTATTCATTCTCACTCTAATCTGTTTTTCCTTCCCGTTGCAGATTCCTTTCCACTCAGCTACTAAGCCAACTTTTCTCTCCACAGTCATCAACTCAGCTTTTACTGTTTGGATGTTTCAAACAGGGTAAATGAAGGAGGGAGGGATATAATACTCCAAATTGCCTGGCCTGGTGTATTCATTATTTTGAGCTTAAAGCCTTTGAGAAGCAGCAGTTGCAGAAAGAGCTGTCTGAACTGCCTGCCCTTTCTTACCTATTGCAAGCCATAAAAACGCCTGCGAAAAAGCTGCCTTCCCTGTACCAGCACGAGAAAATAACGCTTATTACCAGTGGCTGAAAATTGATGCTGCAATGGATGTGTATGAATAAATTTACTAAAATAACCCTATCTTCCACTAGCTCTACACCTCTCTATACATCTCTAGTGACAGCCCTGGAACTTACTTCCCTAGTCCAGACCCCTCTGTCTTGTCATTTCTTCATAAAATTTATCTTTCTTTGTCTAAAAATATAAAAGCTCTCTGCTTTGGTCATTACTTTGGGTCTTTGATCTCTTGTGATGATCCCCATGTACATGTGAAATTAATAAAACTTGTATGCTTTTCTCCTATTAATCTGTCTTGTGTCAGTTTGCTTCCTAGTCCCAGTAGAAGATTCCATTTAAGAACGAAAATGGGTAGAGGGGCTCGGATCTTTAGGCTCCCCTATGATGCCATTGCCTGTGCTCTGGGATCAAGGCCCACTTGAAGTTAAATCTGTCTTGGGACGTTTTAGTTTCATTTAGGTTCATTTGAGTTAGATTTTCTGTTCTTTGGTACCAAAAGAGCCCTGATGGATAGACCCCTCTTCTGTTCACATTTACATAAGGTGACTCTCAGAGGTAGAGAGTTATATTTTGTTGTAATAGTGTGTGCTCACCAATAGACGAACTCTTAGCTTGAATTACCCAGTTTGATTAGCAAGTTGCAGAAGTTCACAGAATAATTACCAAATTTCCACTTTTTTTGATTTAAATGATACTAGTCCTTGATTCAAAATATTTTCTATTTTGTGTTGTTTTTCTGCTGTTTTAATACACACAATTCAATTGTAGCTATTAATCGAGGACCGGTCAATTCAGACATGTAATAACATGATTTCTTCTGGGGTGTAACTTCCTTAGGCATTTCACTGAGCCAACAATTCTAAGGATGAGTTTTCACGTTAGGAACATATGGCTAAAAGTATATCTTTATCCAAAGCCCACCCCTCCCTCCCATGTTTGTTGTTTCCTTTAATTGTAGCTTAGTACCATTACCTGAAGGAAATGATTAACCAAGCTTTTTCTTTAATATCACATCTGAGTCTTTTTTCCTTCAAAGCATTCCAAAACATGTTATATTTATTTCTGACTACTATGTAGGTAACTCGATGCCCTGCATAAAGAATTTTCTCCATACGTGCTTGTTGAATTCTGTTAAAATTGAATCTATTAATACACACACTCATATATAGGCTCTAATATAAACCATTAGAGTTGGAAAAGACCAAGAGATTATTTAGCTGAGACCCTTTTTACTATAGATCATGTCTTGCTCTCTCTCTTAAGGAGTTTAAACCTTATGGGTACAACTATCTATAGTTGTAGCCCACGCTACTCCTTTCTTCTTCCTCTTTTCCTGCTCAGAGGTAAGTTCTGTGGTGAAGTTGGCATATACAAATTCTACGTATGTTTTTGTACTTCAATGATGTATTTTAGTGTCTGAAAATTTACATAAATGGAGTTATACTAAATGTATGATTCTATTTATTTTTGCATTGTGCTTTTTTTACCCAATGTTATATTTTTTTAGTTTCTCCACATTGATACATGTGGCTCTACCCTAGGACATGCCTGCACAGGAGCACAAGGGACCATGAATACAGCTGTTCACTGCAGCACTGTACATAACAGGGAAAGAATAGAAACCACTCAACATAGGGGAATGAATGGGCTGAGGTTTATTTGTATAACGGAATGCTAATCCACAGTTAAAACAGATAACTTTTGCATTTTACAGAAGAGGGGCATGGTCTAGAGAGGTTATGTGAAATGACAAATGTCACTCAGATGGATAAGGGGAAATCTTAACCTGAAATCAGTATTCCTGAGTCTAAGCCTAGTGCTCTTTTTTAAATTACCCTTATATTTTGAAATAATTCAAATTTCCAGAGAAACTGTGGAAACAATAAATGCAAATAATTCCCATATACCTTTTACCAGATTACCTATTTTTGACATTTTATCATGTTTGTTTTACTCTCTCTCTCTCATTCTCTCTCTCTCTTTAGAGATATACTTTTTTTTAATAAACCATCCAAGAGAGGTTGCTTGAATACATTATAGCCTTTTAGCTGTAATACTTCAGTGTGTTTTCATATTAATAAAGATATGCTTTTAAATATTCACAGTACAGGTATCAAATGCAGGAAATTTAACATTGATACAGCATTTCCTTTTATAATCTATAGTCCATATTAAAATGTTGTTGAATGCCTCAATAGTATTCCTGAGAGAAAATCACCCGTCACACCTGCCTTTGGCGTAGGATTCAGTCCAGGATCTTGTGTTGCATTCAGTGATCAAGTCTATTTTTTAATTAATTTACTATTGCCGAATCTGAATATTTTACAGGTGTACCTTTTGTAATTCCTCTATTATAGACACCTGCTGACTTAATATATTCTGTGTATAACTGCTACATTTTTGGTGTTGTACACATTATCTCTACCAAGAAGAAGCCTCCAGTCTTGCACGGCAATTTAAAGAAACAATTTAACCATTCAATCCAGCAATCCCACTACTGGGTATTTATCCAAAAGGAAAGAAGTCATTTTATCAAAAGGACATATGCACTCATACGTTTATCACAGAACAATTCATAATTGCATAGATGTGGAATCAACCTAAGTGCCCATCAACTGATGAGTGGATAAAGAAAATGTGGTGTATGTGTATATATACATACACCAGGCAATACTACTCAGCTATAAAAAAGAATGAAATAATGTCTTTTGTGGCAACTTGGATGGAACTGGAAGCCATACTCCTAAGTGAAGTATCTTAGGAATGGAAAAACAAATACCACATGCACTTACTTGTAAGTGGGAGCTAAGCGATGGGTATACATGGTCATACAGAGTGGTACATACAACTTAATGGATTTTGGAGACTCAGAAGAGGGATGAGGAATTAAAAACTACACATTGGGTACAATGTATTCAGGTGACAGGTATACTAAAAGCCCTGACTTCACCATTGTACAATTTATCTGTGTATCCAAAAATCACTTGTATTTGCTAAATCTATTGAAATAAAAAAATTGTAAAAAAGAAACGATTTGATCAGTAGTTCCTATTCCTGGAGGAATTGACAGTAGGGCATGGTGCTGAATTAGGCACATGGGGTAGGAGTGAGGTGACCTATGTTCCAAAGCCAGCTCTGCCACTTACTAGCTAAGTGACACTGGGCAAGATGTAGCTGCTCTCTGGCTCAGTTTTCTCACTGTAAAATGGTGATGATATGGTGATCTACCTCACAGATTGTTGGGAAGATTAAATTAAATAAGGTATGGGACGAGCTCAGTTCTATGAAGTCATAGGACTCATTTGTAGCAGATACGTTCTCTTCTGTTTGTGCACTGAGATTTAGTTTCTGTTGTTTGGTATATTAATGATTGTGACACCCAATGCCTCTTAAATCTACTCACAGCAGGAGATGTGGGAGCTGACACTTAAGTCATTTCTTTCCCAGTTTATGACAAGGTTACTCAGTTTCTGTGCAAACACAGATAAAAGGTACTTTCTTTTTTACATGTTACACCACATCAAACTCAGTACCGAGCAAAAGATTTTTGCTTACGTAGTCATCGAAAAGGAAATTTGCATCAGCTTGCTTGAACATTTGGTTAGCTGTACTTTATTCACATTCTGAAACTCAGTCACGTAATTTAGAGGGGTTTTCCTCTTCTTAGATGAAACGTAGTAGCTTTATCCAGGAATAATTGTTGAGATGGAAAGATGACAATTATCAATATTTATGAAAGTAGAAACGTTAGAACTTTAGTTCTATTTTAGACTTCCAAATAGGATGCGCAATGAGTGCAACCCAGTGGTTCCTCACAGGCTTATAAAATGTATGGTATTTTCTTGAAGCTGAACGGCATTTATTGCCAATTCTTTCATCTGCGGTTGCAAACAGGTTGATGTAAGGAAGAGTTGTCAGGATGACTTGAGGTTTAATTCCAGTAACAATTTACTGAAAACAACACCAAATCTTTCTTTGTGCAGTGATCTCTGTTCAGTTTCAGATAAATTAGCATACAAGATAAAACAAACAAACATACACCATCAGTTACTGCTAATCATTGTTAAAAGAGAATCACGTAGTCTCTGGGAGCCTAAAAATACAAAGCTTTTTTTCTTTTTTGTTAATTCTAGGGAGTTGTGCGTGTTAGGGCTCTCGGTGAAAAAGAACAAGCCCAACTCTAAGTAGCCAAAGAAAAAAGAAGACTGCATGATAAAGGTTTCTCTGAACCATAAGTCATGAATGTGATTGAACCTTATTAACAATTAAAGCCAGGGATCAGAAGCATTTAGGACTCTCATTTGATCTCTCCTCTGCCCTTTTTTGTTTGTTTATTCTTCTTGCTCTTTGTCTGCAGACCATCCTCCTTTTATTCTGGCCACATGAAAAAAAACAAGACTGACAATAGCTTCTGAACTTGGCATCTAACATTCTGTCACTGGAGAGAGTCTTTCTCTTTCTCAGGTCTGATTCCAAAATTCCTAGGGAAAGCTCTTGATAGGTCCAGCTTGGATCAGGTATATACCTCACACCAATCAACTGCTGCTAGCTAATCAGGGTGACACTGGAGGAACATGTGGATGGGAGGAAGGGCGCAGGTCCTAGAAGAGGGGAACACATCTACTGGGAAGACAATAGATGACCACTGTTACGGACGGAATTGTGTTCCCCAAAATCCACATGTTGAAGCCCTAACCCACAGTGTGACTATATTTGGAGGTAGGGCCTTTATGAAGATGATTAAGGTTAAATGAGGATATAAGGGTGAGGCCCTAACTGATAGGATTGATTTTCTTACAAGAAGAGAAAGAGATGCCAAAGATCTCTCTCTCTCTCTCTCAATGAGCACAAGAGAAGGCCATATGAGGACACAGCAAGAAGGTCGTCATTTACAAGCCAGGAAGAGAGGCCTCACCGGACCACAACCCTGACGGCATCTTCATATTAGACTTCCAGCCTTCAGAATTGTGAGGAAATAAGTTTCTATTGTTTGAGTCCCCCAGCCTATGGTATTTTGTTATACAGCCTGAGCAGACTACCATGACCACCATAGGGGTCTACGCCATCCATTCTCTGAAAACATAATTTCTGATTACCTATCGTATCCATGAGGATTAGTTCAGATACAACCATCAGGACCTCCAATAACAGTAACTTAAAAACATTAGTCTCATGTAAATGAAGTTGAGATAAATCATCCAACACAGCTCCTCAAAATCATCAGGGATATGGGTTCCTGTCTTCTGCTCCACCACCCTCAGTGTACCGCTTCTATCTTCCAGGTCTCAGATGGCCCAGATGGCTGCTGGAGCTCTAGATAGCATGTCCACTTTCCAGTCAGCAGGAAGAAGGAAGGAGGAGGAAAAGGATTTCTTCATTTGTCTGTCCTCCATTTTAAAAAGATTTCCTGGAAATCCCTGTAACAGCTTCTATGTATATTTCATTAGCCAGAACTCAGACACATGACCACACCTAGCTGCAAGAGAGGCTGGAAAATTGCTGCTATCAGTAATATAGGGGTTCTGTTAGTAATTAAGAATGTTAGAGTGGGTGTTGAAGAGGACAATTAAGCATCTCTGCCACAGTTACTATAAGCCAGACACTGCGGTAAATGCCAACTACAGCTTCATTCAGAAAATTAACAAGCTGGATCAAAACAAAATTAGCTGGCATTTAAAACACTAATACATAATAAATAAACTACCTCTTATGGAATATCTCCACTTGACTATTTCAAGTAAAATCATCTGTAATTAATAATTGAAGGAATGCATTTCTTTATACAAATTTCCTTCCTATCAGCTACCAGAATGCCTGGCCTTTTAGAATTCAGCAGTTGTTTCTATTAGCAAGATAATTAATGGTCTGTAAAGTGATTACACCTGTTTGTTTGCTCATTTCCTTTAACATGTTGCACCATTTGTCTGCCCCTGATTATCAGCCAGAGAGCTGTCTAATTAGTGTGGCAGCTACAAAGATTACCTCCCAAAGAAATAAAGGATACTGTTTGCTCACTGAGGTGTTTTTAACTCTGCCATATGAATCTATTTGAAGAAAGGGTTTCAGTCAAAAGCATAAAAGATGATCCAAGAAAATAAAAGAAAGCTATGTAAATGAAAAGAAAAATGCAAAATTTTATATCATTACTTTCTCATTAATTATATAGTGACAGATTAGGGGAAAACAACAATAATGATGATAAAATAATGCGGTGTTATGGAAGAGCCTCAGAAAACACATCGAGTTCTGAAAGCTCTTTGCCTTCCTGTAATACTGTTTTCCTTCTCATGGGAAGCAGATGAAGTGAATGAATCGACTGGGTCATGGTTGAGTATTCATTCATTCTTTCAACAAATATTTATTGAGCACCTATTATGTGTCAGGTGTTGTTTTAAGCATTAAAGATTTGCAGGGAACAAAGCAGACACAATTCCTGCCCTCCTGGATCTTATGTTGTAGTGGGTGATAGACAATGAAGATTAATAAGTAAAATATGCAGTATGTTCAATTTTAGATGATGGTGAGTGCTGCAAAGAAGATAAAGCAGAGGAGAATAGGACGTATGGGGGTGGAGGAGGTTTGCCATTTTAGATAGAGTAGCTGGGGAAGGCCTGTATGAGGTAGCAACAGTAATTCCTAGAGGCAGTGTGCCAGAAAGCAGTGTAAATATCTGGGGGAAGAGAAATCCAGAGGGAACAGCAAGAGCAAAGACCCTGAGATGCTTATGAGGTGACCAGGCTAGCTGGAGCTGAGTGATTGTAGGGGAGGATACTGGGAGAGAAAGAGATAAACCAGATAGAGCCTTATAAAGAGAAATAAAAATCTCAGGACCACGCCCCCAACTCCTCATGCAAAACAGAAGGCCAACCTTGGAGGTTCAGTCATGCAACACTCCCAAATGAATAGCTGACACTAACACTTTACATTAGCAAGATCCCCATGGAAAGGTAAAAGTCTTTAGGAATCTATGGAGGACTGCCCCACGGATCATTCACAAGGAAATTCTTCGCTGGCCTCCCATAAAGAAAAACATGCCAATTGCAGCTTTAGGTCTATAGTCTAGTCTAGCATTAGTTCTAAAACTAATGCTCAGTTCTACACTGATAATGTTGATGCCAAGCTTATCTTCCTGGGTGCAGAACAGAGATGAGACAAGATCAATCAAGATCTCAGAGATGAGACCCCTACCCACCCAGAGACAACTGCATAATTTGATTCTTCCTTTATTCCTTTTTTCTCTTCAAACACTGACCTTATCTTATGTAGAATATACATTTCCGTGGCCTCACAAGAATGTAACCATTTGCCTCACTACTCATCCCCCTCCTCCTGTTTCTTCCTGTGTTCCCTCTCCCCTTTAAATACTGAGTTTCCAAATCTCTGCTGGGAAAAACAGTCATATATGCATCTGTAGCTTGTGTTTTTCCCCAGGTGCATCCCCAAACCTTGGATTAATAAACCTCCATTGCCTGAGATCTTTGCCTCACTCACTTATTTTGGGTTGTCAGCCTCGTAGGTCATTGTAGTGACTCAGATTCCTATTGTGTGTGGGATGGGAAGCCATTGGCAGGTTTGGAACAGACAAGCATTGTTTTAGCAGGATCATCTAGTTACTGTAGTTAAAATAGACCTTGGGAGGCTTTTTTGCAAAAGATGATGGTGGTTTGAGCTAGGGTGGTTGAGTTGAGGGGATAAGAAGTGATTTAATTGCTGGATATTTTCTGAAGGTAGGATGGATAGGATTTTCTGATAGAGTAAATGTGAGGAGTGAGAGAACAAGAAAAAGTCAAGGAGAGTTACTAGATTTTTGAGCAACTGGAAAAATGGCGATACTATTTACGGAGATGGGGACATCTGTGAGAAGAGAAGGGTGGGGTCTTACATGTCTCAATGATGTACCAATGGAGATGTCAAGTACACAGCCAACTACAAGAGTCTGGAGGGTAGAGGTTGAGTTAAGCTGTTTGCATAACATGTAGACAGTGTTTAAAGCTCCAGGAAGGGACAAGATCACCAAGGGAGAAATTAAGACCTGCACTGTGGTGCCTCCAACATTTAGGTGGCAAGGAGACTAGGAGAAAGAAGAACAGTAGACAGAATGAGTGGTCAGAGAAGGAGGTCACGGGCATATGGTGTCCTTGGAGTGAAGTGAATGAAATGTTTCAAGGAGGAGAGAGCCATCAACTTAGTCAAGGGTATCCCTGTCCCAGAAAGTAGGATAGGGAGAGCACTTAAACTCCGGTGATTACCCAACGTCATCGCGCATGTGGCATGTGGTAAAGTTGAAATTCAAAAGCCCTGATTGTTTGACCTTCATCTAAGCTCTTAAAAGGAAAAAACAAAGTTCAGTTCACCTGTTTACAATGTTGGCAATATCTGTCGTTCTACATGCTTTCCTGGGTTTCTTTTTTCCCTGAGCATTTCCACATTTTAGTAAAACAAACAAAATAGAAAAGACAAGGTAAGAGAGCTTTTAAAAATTACCATTTCATTAAAGTGATGTGGATAGGTTGCTGCCATCATTTATTGTGTTTGCAAAGTGTTTCTGGTTTTCATTATTTGCATTTATTTTGTGTTAGAATTGCTTTTCTGCACTGCTCTGGGCTTCAGCAAGCTCCCTCCCGTCCCTCACGGGGGTCTGATAGGCAAATAGAATCTCCAAAGAGATTCAGGCAAATAGAATCTCCAAAGTAAAAAATTGAATGGGATGTGCGATGAATACTAAAAAAGAAAACGAACCTTCAAATACAGCTGGCAATTTCTTAAAATCCTAATCTATTCATTTAATGAAATACAAATGATTTCCAATTTTAGCAACTAAGATAAAATGAATCTTGTACATTGAATCTCTAAGTAAAATGAAGGTTGAACTTTGTATAAATCTAGATAAGAAGAGGTTTGGAATAAGTATCACAGCAACCAACATTAAATGAGTATCAAATTTTACATATTTACTATGAAATCTGGAACACTGAAACGTAAGATGAGGAGTATGATAGGAATTTAAGGTTGGCGCTATCTAATAGATGGACAAGAGCAGCTCTGTCCTACCTAGACGTGCATGCTTTTAGGATTTTCTAGTCCTGTTTCCTCAACTCCTCTTCCCTCCATTAGTCTGCTGTTTGCATCCCTCTTCTTGCTGTATCAACATTCTGCCAGTCCTACTATGTTCCAAGCTCTCTGCCAGTGCTTTCATGTCATTTTATTTAACCTTCTCAACAAATAGCCAGAGGAAGGTATTAACGTGACCTTTTTTAAGAAAGAAGAGGGTGATGGGAGGTTGCTTGGTGGGTACAATGTGTGTCGCTTCAGTGGATGTGTGCACTGATGGCCCTGCTTTCTCCACAATGCAGTAAATTTGTACTTGTACCCTGTGAACATGTACAAATAAGAAGTAAGTGGAAAAAAATATTTTTTAAATAAAGGAAGAAGAAATTGAATCCTCAAGAGTTTAAGAGTTTGCTGGAAACCACATAGTCAAGATCTGAGAAAGAGG
>CAUYRT010036222.1:0-46260 GCA_963574885.1 Lepilemur ruficaudatus
GGCTGTAGAGTGCCGTGGCATCAGCCTAGCTCACAGCAACCTCAAACTCCTGGGCTCAAGCAATCCTTCTGCCTCAGCCTCCCGAGTAGCTGGGACTACAGGCATGCGCCACCATGCCCGGCTAATTTTTTTTTTTTTACATACATTTTTAGTTGTCCAATTAATTTCTTCCTATTTTATAGTAGAGACGGGGTCTCGCTCTTACTCAGGCTGGTCTTGAACTCCTGACCTTGAGTGATCCGCCCGCCTCGGCCTCCCAGAGTGCTAGGATTACAGGCGTGAGCCACCGCGCCTGGCTGAGAATGTATTATTTTTCAAAAAAAAATTAATCACAAGTTCCCTCAGAAGGGAATAGATAATCTTATAAAGATCTAGAGTTTGGAGATCGGAGCAGTTTCCTCTGAGTGTCGTGACTTCTAACTTAACCCCCTTGTTTTCTCCCTGGCATCTGTACTGCCTGTGTAGACGATGAGCTGACTTTGCATGTACCTTCCCTCCCCTCTGAGAGCCCAGCACTGCTGTGCACACATTGGTCGAAAACCTCAAAACGTCACAGGGAATTGCATTTACAAGTGACTTAGTTCAGAAGCTCAGAAGAGGGACAATAGGAGAAAGAGAAATCAAAGGTAGAGTAGAAAGAGAAAAAGGCCCTTGGATTCAGACAGACATAGGTTGTAATATCTGTTCTGCCAAACACTAGTCAAGTGATCTTGGTGCCGTCACCTAACCTCAGAGTCTCTTTCCCACATACCGAGATTGCTGTACTTCACAGGGCTGTGTTCATGGCTCACGGAAGTGACCTAAGTGACTAGGGCAGTATCTAGGACACTGACCACACACCTCCCTCCCTTCATGTCACTCTCAATTTCATGATCTCCCAATCATGATACACAGGAACCCAGTTAAAGTTACATTCTCTGGTCATGACTTTGGGATGCATTTAAGAACATGGAATTAGCTGTCTTTTGTTAGATCCACATGCAGAAGTCAGAGAAATTGTTTAGTCCTTTTGAATTTACTGTTCATTCTGGCAAAATGAAATATACCTAACTTGAAAACACTACTTTAAACTCTCTTCCTTCCTGGGTTAGAAATTATACATCAGTGTAGCCGAATGAAATATAACTAAATGTTGCCATTCTTCCATTTATTTAATTTCATTTATTCCCCCCCCCCCACACATGCATATTTGAAATAATATTTGTTTGGTGCAACTCCAGCCATCTTCTAGGTTCCTGTTTGTTTTTTCCAGATTTGCAACAGCATATTAGCTAAGGAGAACATAGAGTTATTTTTAAAGTAATTCGTGATTAAATGTAAATTGTCTAATTTTTTCTGCTACACAGCAGCTTTCCAATGGTTTTTCATATGATATGGTAACAACCAGGGGACATTTAATGATACTTTTTTAATGTAATTGTGTTAGAAACCCCTTTCTAGAAGTTTCTCCAATAGGTTACATTAAATGACCCCCCAAAGTAGTTTATGGACTAAAAGGAACCTGTCTTCAGAAGGCTGATACAAAAAGTGACCAACAGGGGGAAACCCAATACAGCCTTTTAGATTAATTTGCTTAACTCCTAGCCCCCTTTAAAAAAGTACCCAAGCTCCTATTGGAGCCAACGAAAAACATCTGTTGTTTTATTTATAGCCACAATTTCTAAGAAGCATATTCTATAGCAGATGAAAAAGTAGTTGACAGCTCATAATTCATAAAGTTACTGAGGCCTAATCTGATAGAACAAAATGTACAAAACTCCCTCCCGTGGTTCAGGCCCTATCACTTCCCTTTCAACTGAAGACAGAAATGGTGCAACAGAGAAGTGGAGCATAGGTTGTTAGGAAAGAGGCAACTCCGAGATGATGATGCAGAAAGGAACACCCCGCAGTGATAAATGATTGCTTTTGCCTGCAGACCGTCACTAGCCCCGAGCACTGGTACTTTTTCATTAACAGTATCACAGGAATTTTCGTTATGGGAAACCAACATTTTCTTTACCATTTCTACTTTTGGACAGAACGTTTCAGCTGTGTTCTAGCTACAGAGTGTAACCAACATAGTTCTATCAAGAACCTAAAGCGTTGATTAAAATTACTGATTGTATAGTCCCCCTCTGAGTGAAGCTTAATCTATTATTACTTCACCTCTTCCACCAGTTAGCTCTAACTTATGTTGACGTAACCACTTTTCCTTGTTGACTTTCAGGCAATTATTAGAATATACTCAAACCTCTCTCCACTTGTCAGCTTATTTCTGAGAATCTTTTTGGGAACATGGTCAGGCTTCTTTCCATAATCTCTCTGTATATATGGGAGTTCTTTTCTTAATTTTTTATAATCAACATATATTTTATAGTTTGGTTCTATCTATAGGGCCTTCTGTGTATCGCAGTTTTAAAAAAAAGTAAATTTGTCTGGCACAAATACTCTCCATAGCATACTACTATTTATTACCGTGAGATTTTTCGAAAATTTAACGATAGGGTCCAACTTCTGTCCAAATTGACCCATCTAAAATTGTAATTGTTAAAATCATAACCAGAATGAGTCTACTAATTTCTTTAGCTGAGAAGTGAATAGGCTCTTGCTGTCTCACTGATGGTCATAGTATTAATATATCATAAGATTGGGGAATTTATTAGCCCACCAGAATTAATCACCTTTGTCGGAGGTAGTGAAAGTATATGGCTTCATTTCTAAAACTCTGATTCCTCACACAATTGTTAAGGGTTGTGTTTCCTTTTATCACAAAATTGTTACCCTATATTATATATGGATAGATTAGTCTTGTATTAGTGACTTTTTTCAAACTTTTTAAATTAAAAAAATCTGACTACATGCTATCTTACTTTTCTACGTATTTCTTCTGCACTAGCTGATAGGGAATTTTCTTTTCAGTATTTTCAGGCCCTTTGTTCTTTTGGCTTTTATTTTCTTCCCCATTCCACACACAGTTAATTGTTTTTCCTTTTCTTTTCCCCTTTGATCGTGGGTACTTTAACTCCCTTCATGTACTTATTAAGCCTGTTTTACTAAAATTTCATCCTGGGATCCTTGGAAATATAAGTACAAAATATATATTTAAAAAAATTATTTCTCGGCCGTTTCCCCACCTGATGATTAACCAGAAGAGTCCATTATACCTTTAGCCAGCTCTATTTAGCCGGATAAAACCCATTACATCCTTGGGGATGAATGTGCTTAGTTTAGCCTTATGAGAAAATATTTAATAAATGCTGTCCTGAAAATATTTAGCCTGGCGGAGTGGGCTGGCAAGGGTTCAATCCTGATAAAGCAGAGGTGATGGTGAGAAGCTAGCCCACCAGTCCACGCTCAAGTTGAACAAACGCACCTCTTGTCACTAAGGGTTTTAATTGTCACCGTGAGCTTTTCCTGCAAAGATTTTTCAACCCCTGCTCATGGCTTTGTCACCACCCAAGTGGTGCTGTGACTGCCTGAGGAGGCAACCTAGATTCATAGCGTCACACTTAGCTTTGACATCCCATCTGTTCTTTAAAGTCGTAGCTTTATCACTCACTGCTGGCGTGCCTTTAGGCAACTTGCTTGACTTTTCTTAATCTCAGTTTCCTCATCTGTAATATGGGGACAATTATAATTCCTCACAAGGTCGTACAGATCAAATGGGGTAAAGCACTGAGCATGGTTTGGGACACTAAGTGTTCACTATATGGGAACTGTCACTAGTTGTATTAGTAGTAATCTGTGATTTTCTAGCATTTTCTGTTTTTCTCTACCCCCTCCCCACACCACACACCAAATTTATAGAGCTGAGTTCTCTTTGGTGTGGTGAGAGAGGCTCTGACGTGAGTGTCAGCAGGACTGAGTTCTAGACCTTGGCTTGGATTTCGTGCGAGACCTTGGGAAAGTTGTGACTCACGCGATCCCTCCCTGCACACCAGTACACAGATGCACAAAGCCCCAGAGCTCTCCACTGCTAATCTCTGTCTTTTGAAACCTAATTAAGTATTAATATGATATCAGACCTAATTCAGTTTGATAGCTAAACCCTCCAGTCACCATCCTCTGCCTGACAGAAGTTTAAATGTTTGCCAGCTGGGGTCTGGTGTAAGACCAGCCCTGGGCATTTAGGTAACAAGTTTTTAGAAGGTTGTTCATTGAGATCCTTCTCCTATAGTGGTTTGAGTTTGCTTTCTGTAGCTGGTGGGCTCAACCTCAGTCCTTGCCACTTAGAATGTGGTCCAAGGACCAGCAGCATGGGCATCACCTGGGAGCTTGTTGGAAATGCAGAATCTCAGACCCCACACCTGACCTTGTGAACCAGGTTATTAATGTGGACATTAAAGTTGGGGAACATTGCCTTAAGTCACTGCTGTTGGAGATGTCCTGACACACACAGGGTGTTTACTAAATACCTATAGAATTTGTGATTGACTCTGACTTTTAGTAGACAAGGTTTTTTTCTTCTTTTTGGGGTGTAGTGCACTGATGTAACTCAGGTTACCATAACAAAACACTACAGTCTGGGTGACTTAACAGAAATTTATTTCTCACAGTTCTGGAAGCTGGTAGTCTGAGATCGGGGTGCCAACATGGTCAGGTTCTGGTGAGGGCTCTCTTCCTGGCTTCCAGGTGGCCACCTTCTCGCTGTGTCCTCACAGGGGAAGGGTGGGGAGCAAGCTCTCTGGTGTCTTTTCAGAGAAGGGCACTGCTCCATCATGAGGGCCCCACCCTCATGACGTCATCTAAACCCAATTTCCTCCCAAAGGCTCCATCTCCAGATACTATCACATGAAGGGTTAGGGCATCAACATATGAATTTGGGGAGAGGGGACTCAATTTAGTCAGTAGCAAGTGATATCTAGACCTTACTTTGAAATGCATCTAAAAAAAAAAAACTGATGGATAGATGGGTAAATATGTAACAAAGCAAATATGATAGAATGTTAATTGTATTGTAGAATCTAGGTGGAATATATATGGGCATTCACTGAACAATTCTTTCAACTTTTTAGTATGTTTAAAAATGTCAGAGGAAAAAACCCTACTCCCTCCGTAGTTATTTAAATGGAATCTGGTGTTGCTTTTCTCCTCTGATTTCCATCCAGGGTTTTTAAAAACTGCCTGTGCTGTGTAGCTGGACAAATACGCATCTTTGGCAGTTCCCTCTCCCCTCTCTCCCCACTCACTCTCTCCGTGGTCAGCCAGCATCCTGCTTCTGCTCCGTTAGTGAGTTTCCAGCCTGGATCCCGTGCCGCTTTCTGGTCTCTGGTTGCACCAGTAATACCTTTCTCTCCAGTTCCTCTCCGGATCCCAGCCCTCTCCTGATTCAGGGATCCTTCAATTGCTTGTGACATTGGGGCTTCTCAAGTTACATTTGGAGACCCTGCTTGATTATTTTTAAGTATTTCTAACATTTTGCAAGTTTGACTCTGAAATTCCTTATCAGACGTAAGTGGGAGAGAAGCGAGCTGTGTCTCCACAAGTTCACTCTCAGCCAGAGGGAGCGTGGTTCATCTGGAATGCCCCTACCTCTCTCTCCTGCTGTGGACGGGGGCTCCCACTGCTTCTCTGTTTACAGTGTCAATTATCTGCATTTTAAAATAGTTTATAATGAGAGAGAATGTATTAATTTGCTTATTTGGGGTGGAAGTGCAAAAACTGATACTATCAAGATTGCTTAACTTGAACATAATCAGAAAGTATTATTCCCTTGTGGGATCGAGCATCAAATACCGATGTGTCACGTGACACCCTTATTGCAGTTACCTTTTAAATCAGGGAGCCTTGGCAAGAGATTTTGGAAAACTTTCAGGTTTCTTCCCTTTCCTGGGACTTGTATATTCTGACAGAGGGGAGACAGGCCCAGGCTGAACTCAAAGGCATTACTTAGAAGATTTGTGACGTTGGCCAAATGGCTTGAGTTCTCTTAGTCTAAGCTTCCTTGCCTTTAAATTGGGGCTAATAGCGACTGTCCATCTTTGAACAGTTATGAAAAATAAACACGTGTCTGTAAAATACTTAATGTGGTGATGTGTCTCCTAGTTGGTGTTCAGTAACAGTCATTCCTTCACTCATTCATTCAACAAATAGCCGAGTGCCCAGTGCATGTGTGCTTTCTTTTTTGAGGGAGAAGAGGCCTCCTTGTCACACTTTATAAGAAGTCTTTCTAAGCCAACAGACCAAAAGACCAACTTCCCTTACGAATTACTGGCCTCTGAAATCCAATGGACTCAACTATAAATTCTTTTTGGTGGGGAGACGGGGAGGTCCGTTCTTCCCCGTTTACCTCCTACCTAGCATTTTAATTTGCTCTGCACTGTAAATTGTAATCTTTGAATCAGACGCCAACTTAGGTGATAAGAATCACAGTTAATTAGGCTAGCCTGTCAAAGATTACGTGTACTCTTGCGTTTCAGTTATCTCTTAACTCCACGGCTTTCGCTAAGGCTGTCAGAAACAAAGCTGTAATGTCTGCTTATGTTTAATAAGATCTTTGCCTGCTGTTTGTTTCCTATACCAGTCTGTTATGTAGGAATAAAACTAATGGGAAGAGGATCTCGCATCCCTTTCATTTGTTTTTAAGCTGTAGAGCAGAAGAGATAAGTGGGAGAAGATAAACGTAAAGGTATTAAAGACTAATTAGGGTATCTGAAAAGATTTGCAAACTTCCAGTTTAAATCTGTTGGCAACTCTTCATTCTCGCTCCTATTAGTTATCTCAGAAAATAATGTGGAGTTATGACTGAAGATTTATTTTCACATCTACTCTTTCTATTCTCGTTTTCAATTGCCCTCATCCTCCTCCTTGCCCCAAAAAAGTCCTTGTTCCTGCCAAGCTCAGTGTAATTTAGTACACAATCATTCCAACTTTATTTTCCTTCACATTCAAAAAATTGAAGTCTAGTAACTCTAATGGATTAGTATTGTAGCTCTTATTGGGAAAAAGTGTCATAAAACAAAAAGACTATGGTAGATAGTTATGACTTCTGAAAAGAAACTGAGTATTGTTTATACATGGAAAGGCAAAATGTAAGTGTCAACCAAATGTGCTTCCAGCTTGCTGACTTTAAAAAGCATTGAGAAGACTCTTTCTTAATTATGGTAGTTTCTGGTCTTAAAATTTGTCATTGTAATTGGATATTTCAAAGATCTATTAATAATAAAGATTACATGAATAATTCTAACAATAACTACCCATTAGTTTGTGCTTTCTACATACTGGGCACTATGCCTATCTTGTTTATTTACATTTATTTAATCCTTATTACCTCACATAATTGTTCCCGTTTTCCAGATGAAGAAACTGGGGTTCAAGTTAATTCATTTGCCCAAAATGACACTCAGTAAGTGCAAAAGCCAGGATTAAAACCTAGGCCTCTTTGGTTTTAAACCCGTGCTTTTAATCACTTCTGTACTACTGATTAAACAGGTATGCCCCCAAATTAAGGAACTTGTAAGTGGTTTTGTGCTTTGTTTTTGGTTTTTAGCTTCGTTATCTTACCCAAAGAGCACAGGCCAACATTTGTTGTGGCATTGTCCATAGAGCTTAAGAAGTTTAAAGTTCAGGATATCAATCATATACATAAAGTATGAATATGCTTAAAAAGTTAATTTAAGAAAAAATTGGGATTAGATTTGCCCACCAGAATGTACATTTTTCATTTGAAGTTGTGAGAGAGATAGAAATACAGTAACATCTTGATATAATAGCGATCCACATTTTGCGTACACACTCTGTTTTCTGTGTATTTGTATTACATTTTTAGAGGCAATTGCAGTTTTTCACACACTTCCAAGCCGCTTCCATCAGTAATGAAATAGTTGGCTTGGGCAGTCTCTGGAGTCCCAGTGTTTCAGCTTAAACTTTCCACTGGGCTCTGCCAGGCACTAACTTTAAAATATCTTTTTTTTATGGAGAACGCCTCCAAAAGGTGCAGCTGTGTGCTGGTTTCATCTTGCACTTCATAGCAGTGTTGGCACCACTTAATGCAAAGAATGCCACTGTCTCCCACACACTGCTGGTGCCCAAGGACTGTTGGGGCCTGTTCGTGTTAGTGGTTTGGGAAGGGTTTAAGTTTGGAGAGAAGGCTCTCTTCTGTTCCGTGTGATTGGTTGTCACCAGGGCAAAGGGGGAAAAATAGAACTAGTGGAAAGTGCAGCATCAGGATGTGTCATCAGAAATTCTTTCTACAACCTGGGGACACCTAATTCATCGGTGTTCTTGTCAACTCCGAAGACCGATTCCTCCTTTCTTTTGAAATAATGTGTGTCTTGGATTCACCACTTTTAGACCTTTCTGCTATTCTTTCTTCCCTTCTTTCTAAGCAATTCTGATTTCTTTTGATGAAAAACGATTCAGCCAAGTGAAAAACTGGGGTTGGATTGTAGTAGAGGAATCTACAAGTTTATCCAGACTCTTAAGAGTGGACTTGGTTCTCCAGCCTTGTACACTGTGCTACAGCAGACCTCAAAACCAAAACTCATTGCTTATTCAGGTATAAAAATTGAAAGGTGAAACCTAATGAGAATTTATATGTAAACTTTAGGAGGATAATGTGCTCTGTTAATTTGTGTTTTGCTTGGTAGCTCTACCCTATATGATCTATGCTCTTAGAATCTTTTTTTTTAGTTCTAAAATGTTTTTATGTTTTGGTTTATCAAACTGTATGATGTGGTACTTTATCATGGACTTTTCAAAGAACAACTTGCCAAATTTGGTAATTCCTAGCAATTGTCATGTCCTGTTGGAATGTCTTAAAATGAAATCACATGGAAAAAATAATTATTGACCTTGTGTATTTAATAGAATTAAAGGAATAACTAAAATCAACTATTTGGGTTGTCGTTAAAATTAATATTTCATTTTGGAATACTTGTTAGACTTTCAGTGGTAATTGATACTGTTGCCCAAAGTAGATGATATAAACTTCAAAGCTTCTTAGGTAGTAGGGTTTTCACATTCCCTATGTCTAAATACTTTAAAGGGGAAATGGATTGAATCATAGACATTTTGCACTAAGGAACAGGAAATCCTTGAATTGTTTTTTTGAAAAAAAAAATCATCTCTCCTTGTAAAATTTGCCTTTTAAAACTTCAACTTGCATAATCTTGATCAGCTGTGATGAGTCATATGTTTGCACGATAAGAGCTTTTATCAATATTAAAAATTCAGTGGGAAATTCACTCAATACGTTACAAAAGGAGTACTTACACTTCCTACTATATGTGTAGTTTTTTCCTTTTTTAAGTAATCCAGTGTGCATTTTGAAAAAAGTTCTAGTGTTCTCCCAGATATCTGACTGGT
This sequence comes from Lepilemur ruficaudatus, assembly GCA_963574885.1. Lineage (NCBI taxonomy): Eukaryota > Metazoa > Chordata > Mammalia > Primates > Lepilemuridae > Lepilemur > Lepilemur ruficaudatus. The sequence goes on from CAUYRT010036222.1 coordinate 9,286, forward strand.
AGTTATCACAACGCCTTTTAGAAACTTCATCTAACACCTGAATGAGTAAAACAAATAATACAGTGTAGCCCAGGATACTGTAGGTAAAATAAAATTTTTTGCCAAAGAAACATTGAAGGGACAAAAGAAAGTAAGAAGGTTTTGCTTTTTTAATTTTTTTCAAACTGAGTGAAGAAAGAGGGATGGAAGTATATGTAGCATTTGCCAACCCAGCAATATAACAACTGTTGGGTGCATATTTCAATCACAATTAGATGAAATCTTTCATTATTTAATTTAACTTTCATATTTGATCGTGTTGATAAGATTCTGGGATGAGATAAACCTTTATTAAGTAACTCCATTTTCAGTGCCAGCATTGTTTTTTTTTAAGCCTGTGTAATTTATGAGGGAAGGGGAAGAGGAATTGGCATGTCAGTTGCATGAGAGTTGTGTGGATGTGTATATATCTTTACTATTTAATCTTTGGCTTTTTGAGTTTTGGGGTATGCCAAGGCCTTGTCAGTTTGAGAGAGCTAAGGAGAGACACTGTAGTAAATCCTATTAATAACATTTCTGTATAGAGTGTACACTATTTCTCTACTTTTATATTTCCCTTCTAATACATATGCTGATAGGATGATATTTTATTTTGTACAGTGTAGAAGGTGTTTGTGGGAGAGGATACTTTTGTGAGCTGGCAATCTACTTAAGGCAAAGGAAAGTGACATAATTTATCAGAGGAAATGAAATGGTGTGCTCTTACATTTTATAGTATTTCTTTTTATTTTACAATGCTTTTAATTAAAAAAGACTGTGAAACATTTGAGACAATTGTATTTTAGATTGTTTTTCAGACAATTGTTTCTCAGATACATTCACATTTTAACATTTAGAGATTTAGAAGATGTCATTATTGGATTTTTTTTCAAGTGATCACCACATGAATTTTCTTACTAAAATAGTATGTCCTAAAGCTTCTTACTAACCCCAAACAGATTACTAGCCCATTCTTGGATATTCTGATTCTGGGGATTTAGCGTGGTAACTGGGAATCAGTATTCTCAGCAAGTTCTCCAGGTGATGCTTGGGCTTTGGCCAGTGTGAGACACGCAAAAGAGATGAAGTTTCCATCCAGCCCTCTGCACGGTGACTATCTGGAAACTTAACAGCATGTCAGTTCTCCCTTTAGGTCCAAGATGTTGCAGTAAGACAAAGTCACCCAAGAAACTGAGTGATAAACTTTGTAGGGCCTTGAGTTCAAATATTGATTAGCTCTATGTCAAGGTGCCCTGTCCTCAGGGATGGCTTTATAGTGGAGTCTCTGTAAGACAGAGCTGACTCAGGGATCTTTCATCTGCCATTGACAAAATTTGCCCTTGCTCAGGCAAATAGAATTGCATCTTTAATACCTTGGGAACTGGCCACATACAGCTATCCGGTACAGATCAATTAAAATAAGTTCAGTGGCTGTTTCAATTTAAATCAATTAAAATAAATTCAGTTCCTAAGTTGCAGTGGCTACGTTTTAAGTTCTTAGTAGCCGTGGTGGCTAGGTAGTCGTTTCACTGGAGAGCACAGGTAGAACATTCGCATCATCACAGAAAGTTCTGTTGAACAGTGCTGCTATAGGATTTTCCTTCAAAATTTAGCTCTTGTCTTTTTATCCTGGGTAGTTGCAATGGCTCTTAGAGCTGGGTGGCAGGATCACATGTCCATCTATATACTGCATACTACATACTGCAATCAGAAAGGGTCTTAGACCAGAGGGTTAGGGTTTGCAAAATGACTTAAATCATACTTAGTTCTCTGAGTCAAAATTGAATAACATAACTTTACTTTTGTATCATTAATTTGTTGTTCTATGTTGACGTTTAGTACTTGAAATATGGGCTTAATTAGAAATTTGTTTAACTTAGTATAGAGCTTATAATAAAGAACTGTACCACTGGGATCTCACTGAAACAAAATTGCAAATATTTCATCTTTCTTAAGTTATATAAACTTTCTAGATAAGGGTTAAGTGATGAATCATAACTGTCTAAAAAGTTACTTATAGATGGCAAATAAACAGGTTGCACGTATAGATATTTTATAAAGACTGTCGTTTACCTATATTTTGCAGTTTGAGAAATTTGAGGTCAGTATATTTAGCTCCCTCTTCTGGAATATTTTGAGAAAAATATTTTTACTTAACAGTGGTTTTTTTCTTTCTTTCTTTTTTTTTTGAAGTGTGAGAATATGGTTATCAATGTAATGTCCAAGAAAGTTATTTATGAATATCATCCATTTATTTTTTTTGTATCATTACAATTGGTAAAACATGTAAATAAAACATGGAAGATCAGTTTATAAATGCACCACGTTTCTCAAACTACCAGCTGACCAAAATATATGTAAGCAAATAAAGGCTTTGACAGCAGTTACACAGGGACTGAATTTGATGCCAAGTGGGCAGTGATCACTTGTATTGTCTTTCCCTGGCATCTGAGGGACTTGAGGTAAGAGTACAAGGGAGGCCCAGGTACCCTGTGTCTAAATATTTTAGTTATAATTCATGTTAACAAACTGTTAGCAAAATCTCTTCTATCCTCTTACTTGGACAGCTGTTCCCTCCTAATGACCAGGAGGCCAGGTTTGAATTCAGACTTCTTGGGCTCCTGAGAGTTCTGCCTCAGAGCATGGTGATGAGGGGGGAGCTAGACCTGGCCTCATCCCCAGCTTCTCCCTGCGCACCCCGGGTCCCTCCCACCCGGCCACAGTGCACTCCTGGGCCCAGGAGTGCACCTGGGCAGGGAGATCTGCCCTGGGGAGCATGGACCTGGGGGGAAGGTCATGAGAGGCCATTTGGCAGGGAGTTCTGGGATTCTGCGTAGGTACTCTGAGCATGTCCTAGGAGAGAAGAAGTAGGCACGTCCCCTTGGCCCGAGAGTGCTGGGCCCCCAGGGTCATGGTCCCTCTTGCTGTGGCCTGAGTTTAAGATCAGATTTAATTAAATTATTTTGTATTTAAACATTCTTCATTGTGGTCTAATGCATTTGACTATGTCAAATTAAATATAATGGTAGGATTTTTGTTTGTTTGCAGCCTCTACTCTCCCGGATCTTGCAGAGCAGTTTGCGCCTCCTGACATTGCCCCCCCTCTTCTTATCAAGCTCGTGGAAGCCATCGAAAAGAAAGGTAACCAGACTGTCAGAGGGACTTGTTCACTTGTTATACCTTTATTTCATGGATGTTGTAATTTATATATGTCTCTTGGGCATTCATTAAGTAAATTTCTTACTACCTGCTATGCACAGATACTGTGTTAGACACATAAGCTATTTGGGGCTATGTAAGGGGGGGGGACAATCTTGATCTGTGATTTCTAACTCCAGATTAATATGTAGTCATTGTGTGGAAACTATGAAATTCTCCATAATTTAATAAACATGATTAACTTCTTAGTGTCCAGATGGTTTTGCCAAAATTATAGACGTGCCATATAAGATTAATAGTGGGAGTCACTTTCAAGAATATTTGGTACACATCTAGAACGGATGCTGGATGGAAGCAGGAATGTCTCTCTGGCAACAGGCTCGCAGGTTCTCCAGAGAGCTGTGTTTTGCATACATGGTCTGTTTTGTGTCCTAGGTCTGGAATGTTCAACTCTATACAGAACACAGAGCTCCAGCAGCCCTGCAGAATTACGACAGCTTCTTGATTGTGGTGAGTGTCACGGAGCTAGAAATGCAAACGGGAAAGACAGGTCTTACCTTTCTGTTTCAGGTAATGCACACACACAAAAAATGGAATTTAATCTGTGCAATATTGTACGTTTAAAAGGAAACTTTACACTTAGAAATCACACACAGCTCTCTCTGCTTTATTACGGTAATAGTGCAGACCAGATACAAATCTTTGATGTCTGTCTGCTGCATTGTGGAATGAGCGTGTGCACGCCCGCCTGCAGGCACGTTGGCCGTGATTGCAGCCATGAGGCCTTGGGTCCTGTAGGAATCGCAGAGGAGAGAAACCACCTCAGTCCTGCGGTTGGCTACATCTAATTCAACGGGATCAGTTAAAAAAAATATAAGCCTGTGTCATTTAGCAAATGTCTCTTCTGACATCTTTTTATTACCTTTTCCTTCCGTTCTCCGTTTCCCTTTCTTTTTCCTTTCCCTCTTTTTTCCTTTTCTCTTTCCCTTTCCTTTCTTTCCAGCTTGCTTTTTTTTCGTGTCATAAGTATATATGTTAAGTAACATCATGATTTTGTTACATTCAGTGGTGTGCTGATCAGCTAATTCTCTAGGAAGAAAAAAATCCTGGTTTGTAGCATTTGCCCATTTCATGGAGTGAATATTCCCACCATAGTTGATTTCAGGCTAACCCATGTGATGTGACTGGCCGTGCCATGGGGAAGAATTGAGGACAGTTGGCTCTTGTGAGCTGAGCTGGTACAGGCCATCTCCAGCACACCATTGGTTGAATGACAGTTCAGCCAAGTGGTGGCTTTGCTATTTATTTCCTCCCCACTTTGGCATACGGAAAAAACTGTACACATCAGTTTGCTTGCCATTGTTCCAGACAGTCATCTTCTCATATCAGCTTCTAGAATCTCTCAGATCCTTCATTCCCTCACAATACTATTTTTTTTTTTTTTTTTTGGAAAAACAATTTTCTGCCTCACAGAGTTGAACATTTGAACCAAAAATTTAGACGTCTGAATCAAAAAGAGTGAAACCTAGTTTTGAAAGAAGCTTCTTCAGAAGTACAATGGTATGAAGAATGCTCACATGATACTTAGTAACTGAGAATGTGAAGTGAGAGGCAGCTTCAAAATGAAGCAGCTTATGAAAATTTCTGGAAAAGATGATTCTTGGAGAAAAGAAGGAGACTGTATGCCTTTATCAGTAAATACTTTCACTTGAAGTGTACAGATCAAGCGTTTTGAAACTTAAAAAAAAATTGTTCAACTTTATTTTTCCTTTGTATGTGGAGACCAATCACACACGCGGGGTACAGCGTCTTTGCTGCTCTGTATTCTATACTTCCCACAGGGTCGGTCATTAGAAATCGAAACTCACAGAAAATCACAGAAAACTCAGGGTGAAAAGGTTTGTTTTTCTGTATTTGTAACAGCTTCAGGGTGATAAGGAAAACACTGAATTTTTTTCTTAGCCAATTGAAATAGAGATACATGTTTTGGTCAGAAAATTGGTTAAATTGAACATGTTAAAAGTCACAGGAAATGTTCAGACATCAGAGACTGATGAAATGGAAATTCTTTGAGAAATAGTGGTTAGGTTTTTAACGTGACCAATACAAAATGATGCAGTTTAGCCAAAAAATATTTCACACCTCTTTCGTACTTGTGAGGTGGAGTAAACAACCAAGATTCATATCAGACACAATATATTTGGACAGGCAGCTTTCCTTCCCCATGGAGATCAAAACTCACATGTAGAAAACTGATTTCATTTGGATTCTCTGCTAAAAAAAGTGAATGTGTGCTCCCTTATCCCCCCCAAAAGTAAACATTGTCCCAACTTGGGAGTGGATCTTCTAGGACTGTTTCCAGCTCAAAGATTTTTCAATACATAAAAATATCAGAACTTTCCAGAAGAAGCTCTGAGTTAAGTCACTTTACACCTGGAAAAAAAAACAAAACCATGACTTTTAACCAACCTTGTGAATTACCAGTGTCTGAAAAGGACAGATATGGGGGACAATAACCACTTTTATTGGCACCTACTAAGTTTTTCTATTTCATCCACACATTAACCTTGCAAATAGAAGTTTTAGTTACTTTAACTCACCAGAAAAGGAAGCTGACCCACAAGTAAGTAATTTCTCTCACATTTTTCAGCAGCTGAGTGGCAAAGCTGTGAATTGTTTTCAAATAATTCTGACTCCAAAAGCTCTTATTCTTTTTTTTCCTTTTGTTATTTTGCCCTAAAATGAATCGTTCCTTTCTAGTCTCATATGAGTTTGAATGATATGAATTTTCTCCCAGCATTTTTTCGTTTCTCTTAACCTGACTCAGGCTTTCTCAGCCTCAGCGCTATTGACGTTTTAGGCTGGATAATTCTTTATTGGAAGGGTGAGGGCCCGTCCTGTGCCTTCTGGTATGTTTAGGCACATCTACAGCCTCTACCCACTAGGTGCTGGTAGCATCCTCCCCTAGTTATCACAATCAGGAATGTCTTCAGACAATGCCAGATGTCTTGGGGGATGGGATCCCACCCCAGACCCCCACTGAGAACCACTAACCTAGGTGGAGATCAGGTGAGGAAGGAACACCATTCCCATAGAAGGCAGGAGTGAAGTGTTGGATAGTTTACTGGTTACGTGTCATGAGTGGACTCAGTGATAAGTGAGGTAGAAGAGGATGTAAACTCCCCCAACCCAGACCTAAAGATTATGTAGCTCTTCAAAAGTCATCCCATGACAGGTGCATATAGCTATTGGAACGGCATGTTAGGCTAATTTTATTGCAGAAAAAGAATCAGCAGAAGTCAGAAACTCCAAGGAAGTTTAGAAGTTATATTACCAAAGGAAATAAAACATACTATGCCATCAACTCTAGTGGAATTTGACATAAGGCAAGCAAGCATATCCAAAGACCTGCATAAGCTGATTTTATTTAAACACTATAAACGTTCTTTGGAATGCATTTCATGTGTTAGAGAAGGTCTTTGGTGAATTAACCTTACTTTAAGGGCTTTCTAGTTCAGGCCACAAAATTTAACACATTCTATGTGCCAGACACTGAGGGATATAGTGAGGGCAGGGGAGAGCCACAGTCCCTGCCCTGAGGTACTCCCAGTCTGGTGTGGGGAGACACAGAGTCCCATGTAAGTACCAAACTCTTTGGGGAGTGTCTTGGTAGAAGGATGGCTCATCAGCACTGTGAGGAGCACAGAGGGGAACCTGACCTGAGAAAGGGATATGTGGATGTTTAGCATCTTAACATTTTTACTGAATCACCAAACAGTTTGTCATGTTTTTTCAGGATGAGCAAATTAAGTAATAATAATTTGCTGGGCAAAGAGACATTAAGTGAAGCATACAGGCTGACGTATATGGGGGGCCGGAAGCTTTGCCAAATAGTGGGTGACTGTAGAGTGTTCTTATAGTGAAACACATTTTAGTTGACAGTGTTTCATTACACTCAGACTCCCATTACCTTCACTGTAGATCCTTTATGCACAGACCTAGTGTTGCCTTTCCTACACTTGATAGAGATGTGATAGATCCCTGGTTAGTTATTTGTAGGACATTTCAGAGATTTAACACTTTGCCTCTTCGCCTTTTAAGTTTACTAATTCTTTTCCTCAAACTCACCTATTTCTATTTTACTCCAAACTGGCTTTTCTTAGTGCTGTATGTGTTGTGTGATTAGCTGTCATAACACCTGCCTACTTAGTGAGGCAAGTTTAGTTTATGATCATGATGTATCCAAGTAATTTTTTACTCTTAGGCTCAACGTAGAGTGATTTATGGTATCATACTTAGTTCAAGGGTGTCTAGAATACCCCTTCTCCTACTCACCCTCACATTTAGGAGTAAATGTGGACACATCCTCATTCTCTCCTAGACCATGGCCCAATCTAGTCAATGACCAAGCTGTGTGAGGTCTTGACAATGTCTTGCGCACTCCTAACTGCGTTAGAATTCGGACCCCAGCACTTTGATTCAGACAACCAAAACTGGTATTTTTCCTTCCAGCAGCACTGCTGCTTTGCAATTTATTCTTAACCTTATAATTCATAAAGCTGGACAGAAATGTAGCATCTTGCCCATCAGCCCAGCTTTTCTCCACTGAGAACCCGAGTCCCCAGGTAACTGTCCTGGAGTTACCCCTTGTGTTGCTAGTGCATGTCCTTCAGCAGCAGCCAGATGCCTCTCCCCTTTTCTAGATACCCGTTTCCAGCACCCCTGCTTTCTGCTGGCCATTGTGCTTTTTTCTATACCAGGTACTCAGCTGTGCATAGTGGGTGCTCAGAGTGGTTTTGATTAGTGGCACCCCTTTGCTGAATTCCTTCACCTCTTTTCCAGCTGAGCAATTTACTGGACAGATAGGCTCATCTTATCTTTTCTCTCAAATGGTCTGATGTCCGCATGTTAGATTAGTATTAATAAATCAGAATTACGGAGAGACATTTCTGAAAATGTTCAAATTATTTTTATCAATATTCTTGAGATTGGTTGCTAAAATTCTGTAATATCTTACTGTTTAATCAGTCACTCTATTGGTTAAATCTACTTTAATTCTGAGATACAGGATTTGTCAACTCAAGTTTTAAGAATTCTAGGAATTTGCATATGTCATTTTTTTGTTGAGATTTTTGGAAACATTCCCTATATGACCAACCATCCCTAGGTAGAACCCTTCTCAGTCAGGGCAGAACCTCCCTCCAGAGGGTGTTTGGAAATGTTTGGGATTCTATATTGGTTTGCTCACGCTGCCATAACAAACTACCACAGAAGACTGGTGGCTTACAAAACAAATTCATTTCTCACAGTTCTGGAGGTTGGAAGTCCAAGATCAAGGTGTAGATGTGTTTGGGTTTTTTGAGGCCTTTCTCTGCGGCTTGCAGACGACTGCCTTCTCCCCGTGTCCTCACACGGCCTTTCCTCTGTGTGCACTGCATCCTGGTGTCTCTCTTTGTGTCCTCATTTCCTCCTCTTAGAAGGATATCAGTTAGATTGGATTAGAGTCCACTCTAATAGCTTCATTTTAACTTAATCACCTCTTTAAGGACACTGTTACTAAATACAGTCAAGTCACTTTCTGAGGTTTGGGCTTCACAATTTAGCTCATAACAGGGGCATTATTTTTTTGTTGCCCAGAGTTTGGTAGCATGCTACCAGCATCATAGTCTGAGGACCAGGCATGCTAGATGCCGGCAGCTTGTCAGGCAGACCTTCAGAAAGAAAAACTCTTCTCCCCAAAATGCCAGGACCACCCTCTATGAGAAACACTGCTAATGAATACTTTGTGTCTTGTATTTATCCCCGTATTGCTTCTTTTCCTGTGTCACACTGAAGTCAAACATGCAGAAAATTGGCCACACTGATGAATAGAGGTCTGAATATTTCTTAAAATGTTTCTTCCCTAGATACGGCCTCTGTGGACTTGGAAATGATAGATGTGCACGTTTTAGCAGACGCTTTCAAACGCTATCTGCTGGACTTACCAAATCCTGTCATTCCAGTAGCCGTTTACAGTGAAATGATTTCTTCAGCCCCAGGTTTGTTTTCTGTTCTGAGAACCTCACTGAACATACATTGAGATGCAGATGTGCTCTATTAAGCTCTATTAAGTGCTGCACGTACAGGAGCAGTAGTTAGAAAATAGTAGCAGTAACCTACCTTGTCTCCTCACTAGCACCACAACTTCCTCCTTTACCAGGGCATCCGATAGAAGACCCAGATTCTCCTTTGCTTAAGACTGTCCCCGATGTTGGAATGGCTAATCACTAACCTGTCAGTTTAACAAAGTTCACTGCATTGGTGAAGGATGCAGTGTTTCAAATACTAGCGTCAGATTCAGGGGACCAGGACCGGGACCCCGAATGACTGGAGATGTTCTCATCATCCTCCCCGAATGGCCGTCACAGAACGTGTTGAGGGAGGAGGGCTGCCAGTGTAGGAGCCATGGCTCAGTTACGTGCTTTGGGGACAGGAAATTGTGGTTCGTAACCTTCAAAGTTAAAACCTGTGATACTTATCTGATGCTCCTCGGAGTTAGCCAATCACACTTGAAGCTGCTCAATAGAGGGCAGGTTTCTGCCAGCACGCTCTGAACAGCTTGTGGTTTTCTTACACGAAGAGTTTCTTGCATTTCCATTTGACTTGAGATTTCTACTTTCTCATAATGCATTTTCTAACGAGAAGAACAAATGTTCTGTGTGCTTCTCCTGACAACTTTTTAAATGACTCCTTCTGTGGCTAGAAGAAAGAACAGAAATTTTCTAAGTGTTTGTTCACTAATACCTAGAAACAGTCTCTTAGTCGCTTTTCTTTTCTTTTTTTTTAAACTTGTAGAAGTACAAAGCTCTGAAGAATATATCCAGCTGTTGAAGAAGTTCATTAGGTCGCCTAACATACCTCATCAGTATTGGCTTACGCTTCAGTATTTGTTAAAACATTTCTTCAAGCTCTCTCAAACCTCCAGCAAAAATCTCTTGAATGCAAGAGTGCTCTCTGAAATTTTCAGCCCTATGCTTTTCAGATTCCCAGCAGCCAGGTAAGTGAAAGAAGGGAAACATGTATTTTGGGGTGATGAAGGTAGTCCTAAATTCGTTGGCCATTAAATGCATCCTAAAGATACTACTTTGAAGATACATACATCCACTTAAATGTGTATAAATGAAAATGAGTTTGTTTTTAGGGAAAAGGTTTCTAATAAAACTCTCTTTCTTGCAGCTCTGATAATACTGAACACCTCATAAAAGTCATAGAAATTTTAATCTCAACTGAATGGAACGAACGACAACCTGCACCAGGTAATAACACTGACCGTTCTCTCGTTGTTCATTTCTGAGTGCCTTAAAAATGGCGGCTGTGGACCCCCTCTGAAGTAACATAAGTTTCTTGTAGAATTACAATCCATAGTCATATGTTAGCTTGTGATTTAAAGAAAAAATAGCTGAGTGGCAGTGTATGCAGTAAATATTATCTGGATTTCAACATTTGCAGATTTTAAATTGTCTTGGTTTTAGGTAAGAGTTGGGAGAGCTTCCTGCACTCTTCAACGTTTATGCTTCTACTTGTTGAATAAATTTATGGAGTTCATTTTAGTTGTTGACATTTTTGTTTTTCTAATACTTATAAAGTAGGAGATTTATAATTACTATATAATTTAAAGTATTTTGGAATGTGTGTTTTGGAAGCGGGTATGCTGAGAAATGTCTGTCAAAATAAACATTTTCAATAATGCAAGCAGTATGAAACCAGAACATTCGCTGCAGCAAGTTAGAGCAAGCCAGACACTTCTTTGAAAGCAGGCTGCCGTTCAATTAGCCATTTAACAAAGCAGGAAATGTAGACCATGTTAGCAGTAGGTTTAATTTAAACTGATGTATTTTTCATCTGCTGTAGAAAGTCTAAACAACCTCATTATGCTATGTACTGGTTGAAAGTTAGCTAATAGAGGCTGATCATTTAGAATAGTGACTAGGATCCTGTAAGTGAAGTGAAGTTTCAGGACCAGTAGACAGTGTTACTTGAGTCTAATGCCTAGAATTTAAATGAAACACCATGAATATATTACGTATTATAGGTAACTCATGTAGATTACCATATTTATCTCTGTATGAGCAGGCATGGAGACCAGTTATCAGCATCATTTAATGGAGAATTAAGTTGTGCTTTTTTATTGGGTATTGCATAGCCAGGCTAGGTTATTTGCATCTGGACAGGGCAGCCTGAGAGAGGCAAGGGCTAGGCTCAAAACCCACCTCTGCAGGGCTAGAATAGAGCATGGGGTAGGTAACCACTCAAAATGGTAGGTGTTGGGAAGGCCTTTCTATAGACAGGCCCAAAATATGGTACCCATGGTGGGAAAGGCATCAGATATAATAGATGAGGCAAGCGTGGCTGTTCCAAATGTTCTGTAGTAAGCGGAATGTTTAACAGGGATGCCCAGAATTGTAGGTGACCTGCGTCAGAGGAGATTGTCAACAGGTATGGCCTAGGACTTCAAGAGGTGGCCAAAAGGTTTCATTTCATGTGACTACACAGGTCATTTGTGAATGGATTTGGGAGCTCTGTGCTGGTGTTCAGAGGCTTCCTTTTGGCTTAGTAGGAAACAGTGGGGGTCGTGGCACGGAACATGGCACTTGAGCCATTGTTGACTACCGATTCCTAGAGTACAGCTGGGGAAGGAAGAGGAATAGCAAGATTAAGCCCAGCTGAGCTCTTTTACTTGCTCCTGATCAGTGTTGAGGTGTCTCTTAGAGACCAGGGAGAGTTGGGCCCTCCCTACAGTGAAGGGCTCAGGAGTGGTCCTGGTCTTCTCAGTGGCCACCCCTCTGAAGAGGGGAGACACATGGAAGCTAAAAGCCAGACAGGGCTTGGCAGATACCCACACGTGAATTTATCACATGGAGTTTTTGAGAATTTCTACTACACAAAATGTAGAATCCATGGTGGAGTCTGATTAGTCTGACTGGCATAAACTGGTTAAACATCTTTATCATTCTCAGCCTAATTCCACCAAAGTAAAAATGCATCTGCAACCATTTTCATACTATACCCTTAAAGCTGCTTGATATGTCAAAGGACTTTATATTCCTCTACTAAGAAATTGGTGCGTCAGTTTCAAAGGAGGATTAATTCCGTCAGCTCTGCAAAAAAATGACAAAGCCTTGAACATTTGCTAGATTATCCCAGTATTCATGAGGCCTCTTCAAAAAATAAATCCAAGTTATTTTTAAACCCTAGCTTGAGCTGTTTTTCCCTTTGTGTGATATCTTTTAACAATTCTGAAAAGTGTGTAGGCCCTTTGGAATTAGATGGATTGTTTCAGTGTCTCTCACTTGTGAAAACATTATACCATTCATGCCAGGAACAAAAACATCCTCATCCTGAACACCTTTGTAATGACTCCAGTACAAATGATTGGCAGGACATCCTGGGTTGAAGAAACGATTTCTTGGGCCTGGCAAAAATGCAACAGTTTCTTAGAGTCCTTCATCATTGCCCCAGCATGTGCCTGTACCAGAGGCTTTGGAAGCCAAGCACCAGTGCCTCTCCAATGAATGGTCATAAATCAGTCATTTGCAATAAACTGCAAAGTACAAAAATCATGACTTGGTATTTGCTAAAAGCAGTAAATATTTTAAGTGATAACATGATAAAAAGCATCATTTTAGAGTGTCAAAGCATTGTCCAACTTTGCCATTTAGGACATGGAGAAACTGAGGCCCACAGATACTGAGAGGTTTACCCTGTGCCACTGGACCAGTGTGTGCCAGAACTGGGTCTGCCCAGGAGCTGCCCCTGGACTCCACTCTGTTCTACTTGCCAACCCCAGCTGCCTGGGTTTTCGGAACCTTCGTGAGCAGTGGGGCTGCATTTTAGTGTCCAATCAAAAACTCTTCTGAACTTTCAATCATGTAATAAACTTAAAAATATGTGAAAAGAGCTGCTATGGGTCGCAATATAGTCAAGAGCCATAAGGCAGTGTTTATAGCTTTCAGGATAAGGCTCCGAATCGCTCCAGGAGACGTGTGATGGAAAGAACAGAATGGGCTTCTGAGTCGGACAGATCTGGATTTGAATCCCAACTCTTTGCTGTGTGGTGTGTACTTGCCAAGTTCATCAAGTGACTCAGCTTTTCCAAACTGTTTTCCAGACTGTTGAATGGGGATAATGCCTCTCTCTTGGGTTTTTTATGAGGATTAAATGAGCTGATAAATACTGAAACCCAAGACCCTGTCTTGCTACTATCTACTGCGTACACTAGCTTTTGAGGCCTTGTAGGAGCTGGCCTCACTCAGCAGGTCTGACTCCTATCAGGCCGTTCTCCCTAATGACCCCGCGTTCCCAGCCAGCAGAGCTGGGGCCTCTGGGGCCTGTAGGGGCTTCAGTGCATATCTGAAAGAGACACTGGGCATTTGCCATCCCACTGGGTGCTTTGCTTGGAAGGAGGAAGGTGCCCTTAAATGATGCCCTTACTCTGCATGTGGCTTGGTGAGTGGAGCAGCTGGATTTCAGTGTCACTCTCACGTCACCTTGCCTAGGTGCCTTTTCACAGTGCACAAAATGCACAACTGTACATAGCAGCCTCAAACAGTGCCCTACACTTCGTTTGCACCCAGATGAAGAAGGTCCTCCCCCTGTTTCATGTGCAGGCTAAGTCAACCTGTTCCATATGTTTATTGTTTATGCCCTTAAGCGCCTTGTCCTCTTATACTTAACTGTTCTGTAATTTTTCCTATTAGTTTAATCTACTCAACTACATTTCTAAAGGGCAGGGACAAAGGCTTTTTCTCCTTTTGAACTCTTCCTAGCACAGAACTGGGTACAGCATAATCATCCAAAAATTTTTTTTATTCTTTCATAAACTTCCCAACTTTCAAAGAATATTCACACATGAACTCATTTTAATACATCCAGCAACCCTGTGGAGTAAGGAGGAAAACTAAGATTTGGAAAGGCTAAGCACACAGAATAATAAGCACTCAGAACTTTGTTGATAGTTTGCTGTTCCCTTTGTTACAAAAAGTCTTAAAAATATTTAAAGCCAAACAGCAGGTTTTCTTGAATCATTTGTGTTTGCCCTATTAATTTAGGTAGCTAAAGGAGATTTCTATAGGGCAACCAAGGTAATAATAGGTCCATTTAACATAGGATGCCTTTGAATGAAACCCATTATAAGTGTATTTACATATTTCAGATTTCGTGGATATATTCAGAAATATTAATGTAGCATAATTGAAGTCTAATATTGCGCCCTCCAGCCCAGAGTGGAAAATAAACGACTCTTTCTCCCCCCTGCCCTTCTACACCTGTCAAAGTTAATTTTTAACCACTGGCACATTGCAAAACATTCATCCTGAAGAGCCTGATTCATAAATCTTGTTTTAAATGCTCTGGGCTTGGTTTTCAACCAAGACTAAAGCAAGCAGTAAGGTAAAGGGAAATGACTTTCAGAGTTTCACTTTTCTCTGATTTAATTTTTATTAGGTTTAAAATGTGATCTGACATTGGAGGGTTATTTCAAAGGTGAGAAATGAAACTTTGAAAGCAAAATGGATGCATTTATAATAGATATGTAGAAGTAAACAGAGGCGAGCCACGCTTAGGTTTTATCAAAAACTAGCAGATTTTATTTGTGCTCTAAAAACGAGACGTATTTCAGTGTGCATGCGTTGGGGAGGTATAGTCAGTTTTACTTTTGTTTTTGCAGTGCAGCCTTCTCTTTGTCTCCAGGGACAGGATCTGGTGGGGGGAATTGGAGGGGAGGAGTTCTTTATTCTGCTAAGCAATGGGCGTGCCTTTTCAGAAACTTGCAGAATGTGTCCAATTTTATGCATATGTGAATCTGGGTTTATTTATAAACTTAAATGGACATTTTAGCACAGGATCATTGCAAGTACTGGATGTGGAGTAAAGAATTTGAACCATCCTGAAAGGCCCTTCTGTCCTAAGTTGTCTTAAGTTAAAATTATGAAGGGAGGTTTTCATTTTACCCTTAAACGAAGATTTTGGTTCATGAATTTTCTCGCTGCCCTTGTTAAAATGGTTTTTGTTCATAAATGATGGCTCACAAAAACATTTCCAGGTTGAAAGCTGTTTGTGAAACATTTGCTACTTGACAGTGATTTGCACATGAGAGACCGTAGTCAGTCCATAACTTTCAAACATATTTTAATAATCAAGAGACATTTTCTTGACTAGATTACATCTGTTGAGAAGTGAAATAATGGCCTCTGAAATGAGTTTTACAAAACTTTGAGGAAAGAAACAATGATACATATTGTTTTAAAGAATCCCTAAGGGAAAGTTAGTTTTCAATTATGTGTGTTAAGTTTTCCAATGTGCCTAGGTCTTTGAGGTCCCAGAGAAATGCTGACATTAAATACAAGTTTTCCTAAAAGAGCTTAGCAGACACATGAAAAATATGTATTATAAAACTTGTGATTTTGATTTACTAGTTATTTGTTAGTGAACCCTCAGCTTAAGTGACAGTTGTAAAATTATGTTTATTAGTTTATGTGAAACGTGGTCATAGTGTGTGAGAGGAACAAAATGATACAGGAAGTTGACCGTTTTCTCCCAAAGCAGGAGTTACTGATTCTATTCTACCAGCAGAGGGCTCCCTTTTTAAGCTAATAAGGAGTATGCATCTTTGCTGCTCAATTTTCAAAGACTAAAATTCGATGGGAAAAGATTCGGCTCACATTTTTGGTAATATAATAGAACCTCTATGGTAAATAATTGTACATATTATGAGGAATGTGTTTGAAGCAAAGTTTTCCAATCTATTTTAAGACTTTGATTCTGTAAGTAGAGGATGTACTGCTTTCCAGTGGTAATATACTGTTGGGATTTACAGAGCATTTTAATCTTAGAAGATTTTGACATGAAACATCATGTGAATCCAGACAGGTATGCGTAAGAGACTGATGTTTCCAATGTTTCTAGCTTTAGAAAAGCTATTTTTAAAAGTGGAGCAAGATTATGCAGCTCAGGATGCAGGGGTATTCTCTGAACTAACCATATGTCCCTGTGATCAGATGGCAGATTCACTTGCAGACTATTTTTTCCATTGGGAAAGTAAGTTTTTCAGTAGTAGTTACACCAAAGGAAAGTTTGTAAAATCACTTTCATTGTGGGTTTAGCAGTACTTCCCAGATATTTCAAGTAACCCTAAAGCTGGTTCTTGCTGTTTGTGTGGACTTTATGTGACCATTAGATCGCCTTCCCATACAAAGTATAAGGGTATTATTGTCAGAACCCATTTTTCTTCAAAAGGAATGAAAAGGTAGATTTTTGAAAAAATTAAAGTAAGCTAAAAATAGAAAACAAAAAGCCAGAGATTTGTTGTGTTAAGTTTTTTTGCATGTGGCTTTAAAAATTACCTTCAGTTTCATTTGTCAGTTTGTACTCTGTCTGGCAGAGGAAAGTGAGGAGCAGGACAGTGGGTAGAGAAGGGAATTTGGAACCAAACGTCAGAAGTCTAGGTTCCTGTCTTAGTACCATAATCTTGTGCAAACCACTCTGGGTCAGATTTTTTTTTTTCTGTAGCATGAAGGAACTGATTAAAAGAATCTCTAAATTACTTTTTCATTTAAAGCTTGGTGATTCTGTGATTTTTATACTGTGTTACTGTTCTCTGTATGACATTAAAGCCATCTATGCTGATGCAACTGAAAATTTTCTTAGGTAAAACTTTAATTCTTTAAGTAGTAGCCAATAATCCTAATTGTGGTTCATTGCACCCTTCTCAAATAAAGGACAAAAATCCACTAGAAAGGTGTGCCCTTCTCTATCCTTCTATCCCTTACCCCATGTGCCCGGCACATAAACCTAATGCAGACACCCCTTTTAATTAGAAGGTCATATGGCTATTTAAATGTGAGTTGAAATTGACCATATGAGAGCCACAGGTGTTTTATTTTTCTTAATCTGTACGTGGTCATGGACGGTAGGGTGCATGTGGAGTTCTGTCTTCCTGAGGGTGCCCTCCTGCCATTGAACATTTCTGTCATCTGCTCCCTGCCTGAATTGCTTGGTCAGGGCTTTCCTGTTACACCTGCGGGTCTGTCTGTGTGGGACGAGGCGCAGGAGGTGGACACGAGCGAGGCACTGTGTTCTGGGCCGTTCCAAGAGGTTCAGGCCTTTACAAGTGAGGCTTTGATTCTATTTTTGCTGAACTAGCTCAGCCACTTCCTGTGTTTGGCCGCGCATAGTGCCTCGCTTCACTGTCGGCTTCTTGAGCCAGCCAGCGCGCGCCGCGGCCAGTTAGACTATTTTGGGTCCCCTCACAATGGCCTTCTCATTTCCTCGGCGAAAATGAGCAAGTTGGCCTTGCATTGGCCACTTTTCAGCCGATGACAACTTTGACTTTGACTTGGGCTCCCCTCCCCCTCCCGAAATCCCTAGCTCAGCAAATATTTGAACCTGCCCAAGTTAATCATGAAGCTGCGATCTTTATCTAAGGGAGACGTGCGAGCGCCCGGGCTCTTTGCCTCCCCGGTACAGTAGCGAAATCCAGTTGGCTTCTCGCTGGGGAGCCGGCAGTGAGCAGCGGCGGCGACACTGCTGCGCCGGCCGGCCGGGCGGGGACCGGCGGTGTGGAGCCCAGAGAGCCGGCGGGTGTGGGGTGCCCTGCAGCGCCCCCACCCCTGCGCGCACACTCGCGGCTGCCGGGCACGCGCACTGCCACCGGAGCAGGCGGGGGTGGGTGGGTGGGGGAGACGCGGGGACTTGGCCCACTTGATGGAAGAACAGCTTTTTGGATTTTTTTTTCATTGTCGGAGACAGGCATTTCAAAGGGAAACCGTTGAAATGCATAACCTGCAAAGTAAGTTGCCTTGAATTTGTGCACTTCTCTGCCCCTTCCCTGTGGTTTTTTTTTTTTTTTTTTTTTTATCTGAACGGCTCCTTTCTGTAGTTTGTCTTGGGGCGTGCGTGCTTGGTGTGTGTGTCTGTATGTGCGCGCGCACGCCCCTGTAAACCCTGTCTGGGGAGGGCAGATGGGAGATTAGGGGAGGCACTCCCCCGTGTCCTCGAGGGGGACAGTGCGAGGGAAAGGTGGGGTTGACGTTGGAAGTTCGGGAAAGAGGTACTAATTACACAGTGCTTGCTTGGCTGGAAGTTGGTGCCAGGCCAGGGTTTGGAGAGACCATGGAAAATCACCTGTCTCCCTGCCGCCTCCTGGGTCGGTTTGCCACTTGAGATCCCGCAGCCGGAATGGTTTTTGCACGAAGGGCTCCCAAATGCAGGGCCTGGCCCTCTGGGCTAACTGTTAGACCTGCCACCACCGCTGCTTGGGGGATGTCTCCTTCCTTTTGAGAGAGGGTCAACATTTTTATTAAGATTCGAGAAAAATTTTCTTAGTTTATCTGAGAGCCTACCCCACCGCCACTTTTACCATTTTTACTTGAATTTGAGTTTAGATTTATCTAAACTCTTGAGCCTGCCTTCCCCAATAATGAAAAAATGAATTAAACTAGAGAAGGGACATAAGTGAACAGTGCCCAGAAAACAGACTACCTTGCCTTTGTCTTTTTTCCATAATATTTTATGATTCCAAATTTGATAGTAAGTCAAAGAATAAATGTCAGGGGCTTCTGTGTTCTTTAAATTGACAAGTATGTGGCATACACATGTACATAGATCACAAAGCCCACTATAGTTTTTAAGAGAGCCACATTTGCATAAGGGGGTAAACCTCCCCCCATGATGATATTGCAAATATAAAGAGAGATTGGTTCACAGTGGGAATGTATGTTAGGCTCCAGGAAGGGTAACAGGATTATATGCAGAATGGTTTTGAAGAACCAAAATTAGACATTAGATTTATAGAGAAATTGATTTCTTTATATTAAATAATACTAAGAAGGAATGTTTGTCCCCAGAGTGAGGCATTTGAGATGGGAGGGGGAAAGCAAAAAAAAAAAAAAAAGTGATTACATCACCCTCGCCTTCAAGCAATATTAGCATCAAAGATGGGTTTATTAGTGAAATAATTTGCAAAGATAACTGTATCTCTGCTCTGATTTCTGATATATATAGCCTCTTTCTTTTTGAAAGAAGCATCTCGCTTTGCCCAGTTTTGTTAGACACTAACCTTAAAATTATTAATAATGTTGACAATTATGTTTATTATTTCTGCTAATAGGCATCTATATTCCTATTCAGAATTATCATCATTCTATAAAGTCTAGTTTTAACTTCTCAATGTTTGGTAGAGGAGGATATTTTATCTATACCTTTTCTTTTAATTGTTCTTTCTAATGTGCATTTGTGACAATGTTTAAATTCTGAGTTTTCAGTAAATTATAGGGCACTGAAATTAAATACCTAGAGTTGATCCTTTCTGCTTTTAATATACATGGGAGATATTTAAGGACTGTAAAATACAGCTTAGGTGTACCATTTTGATGCCTTTGTAAGATTTTTAAACCAAGGAATAACTGGGCTATCTGTAAACCCAGATGCACCGGGGTTGGGGGGGTGGGAAGCTCCGAGCTGCAGCATATCAGCTTTTGTCAACCTGCCAACAGCGGAGCGTACCATGCTGCAAGGAGTAATAAATAAGGAATTAGAAAACTCACTGCTGGAAGAGAACAAATTAAACACCTTTTCAAAAGGATGAGCATGTATACATTGCAGTTCTATTAAATGTAGATTCTTAGTGAGATTGGGATTGTGTTAAGGCTGGTATAGAAGGGAACTGATGAAGCAGGAGTGGTCTGGTGACATTTTTCTGACTTGATTGGCTGGGGTGTGTGATGTAATAGATTTCAGTGCAGCCCCTTATAGGTTTTAAAATGAATTCCAAGACACCATTACAAAGAAAGCCGGACTCTTTTCTTATAACTGAGCTCAGCCAAGGAAACTCTCGCACAAATGTACAACACTGTTTGGAATATGGAAGACCTGGATTTAGAATATGCCAAGACAGATATAAATTGTGGTACAGACTTGATGTTTTATATAGAAATGGATCCACCAGGTAATACTGCGGTATTATTGTAGAAAGCTAGTTAATTTTGTGGCTTTTTAATTTTTTGAAAGCTACTATAACAGATCCTCTTTAGATTTCTATTTTTTGTTAATTTGTTTCATTGATAAAAATTAGTTTGCTTGTAGGTTAAAAATTAAACAGATTGTTTTACTGCCTGTACAAGCAAGCAGATCAGGCTGTGTGTGGTACATGCTTATTCTTACTTGAAAGGATATGAATTAAATTCCAGTTTTTCACTGGTGTCTTTTGTTAATCGTGGTCCTTCCCTACTTGGGTTATAGTGTTGTATAGTGTCCCTGTAATTAAAATGATGTATCTTTTGTGCTGCTTTTCTCTGTTGAGAGTGGATGAGAACAGTGTGGTACTTTGCAGTGATAACACTTGGTAGTTTAGAAAGCATGTGAAATGTAGCAGTGATTGCAACTCAGTTCTCTATGACCTGAAACTACTCTAAATCAGATGTTGAGACTTTGCTTGCTCTCTCTTGTGTTAAGGTATTATGATGAAAAAAGTTGACTTTCATTATTTAGTGCTAGTCTTTGTAAAATATTCTTGATAGACACCTGAAATCCTTTTTGCATAAATTAAAATAGTAACAGTGCTTTAAAACTTACTACTTAAAATGTTGCCAAAAATCCTAGATTTGGTTCCTAAATTCTTTTATTCCAATATTAGCCTTCCCCCAATTAAGAAATTCAGAAACATTATAGTCTTTTATTTGTCACTAATTCATAGTCTGAATACTGGTTTGACATTGAGGTAGGGGTATATGGTTTTTAATCAGTCCTGGCATAGAGAGCATAATTTATCTAACAGAATATTACCGGGAATACTAAAGAGATTTAGGGCACAGATGAGTTTCTTAAAGTGGCTTTCGGCAGAACAGTGCCTGAAATTCTAAGATTAGAGAAACCCAATTCCTCCTCTTAAAACATACTGCTGTAGATGAGCTTTTTTATTACTGCAACAGCATTTGTGGAGGACAGAGACCAAATTTGTCTTTCGTAATTAAATAAGAGGAGGAAATTAAAGCCAACTCATGTTATTCCTGTTGCTCATATGTTCATAGTTTCTTACTTTAGATGGATTTGACCAGGCATGAAACTTTAATATAACTAGAATCTACAAGTAGGAAATGTCATGACTCTGGATTTACTTGGAAATTTATTTACATAGCCAGCCCAATTTGTTAGTTTCTAAGATTCTCTCTCTCTCTCTCTCCTTTTTAGTTTCATTTCTTTTTGAGCCATCCTTTGAAAGATTTCTTTTTTTAAAGAACACTATCTTCCATGTTGCATGGAATTGTAAATTACTGCTGTATATTTCAGTTACTCTAATTTTTTTTTTTAAATAGAAATGTTATTGATCTAAAGAAATATAGGTCTAATTTGAAATGTTCAATTATAGTTGGGATTACAAACAACTTTCTCCTTCATCTGCAGCACTGCCTCCTAAACCACCAAAACCCACTACTGTAGCCAACAACGGTATGAATAACAATATGTCCTTACAAGATGCTGAATGGTACTGGGGAGATATCTCGAGGTAAGGCTACAGAAACTATTCGTTTTCACTAGATACAGAGAGTTTTAGATTAAGAGAAAGAAAAGCACCAGCTTGCTAAGTTCCATTTTTAGGATATCATCCAACATAAGCATGAAGCATAGTTGGTCCTCTTCCAGAGACGACCAGAAAAAGTCACTGAGCACTAGAGAACTGTGGGTGCTGGATGCCACAGGAAATTAAATACCCGGGAAGTTTCGTTACTGACAGAGATGTCAGGGAAACACTGGGATGAAATGACACTGCCTAAGAACAGAGAGTGAAGGCACTCTATTAAGCCAACTCTAAGAATTAATGTTACTGTCTTAGACACAATAACATAAAATGGCATTGTTTTCTTAGCTTTTTTGAGGGAGAGTAAGGGGTTGGGGAAACCTTTTTGAGATCATGACTTTCTGTGATTTGTCAGAGAGATTATAATGTTTGCTTAAAAAATAAAAACTTTGTACCACAGATATACCAATAGTGAAAGTGGGTACTTTTTTTTTTTTAACTCCTATGCACCTGTTTATAATGAGACTGAAATTGTAAATATTTCTATATAGACGAAGAAGAAATTGGTAAGCTTTGAAAATGTAATTCATAAATATAAATCTATGGGTATAGGAGGTATATTCTGCTTGATTTTGTTGTAAACCTAAAACTGCTTTAAAAAAAGCCTGTTTAAAAAAACAGTGTAAACCTGTGATTACTAAATCCTTGGAGTGAGCATTGTCTTGTGTTCTTTTCAGGGAAGAAGTGAATGAAAAACTTCGAGATACAGCAGATGGGACTTTTTTGGTACGAGATGCATCAACTAAAATGCATGGTGATTATACTCTTACACTAAGGTGAGTCAGGGACTGTAGCCACAGTTGCAATGTTGGGGTTGATGTTAAACATATTTATTAGAAAATTTTAATACCATTATTTCTATATTGTATTTACAGGAAAGGAGGAAATAACAAATTAATCAAAATATTTCACCGGGATGGGAAATATGGCTTCTCTGACCCATTAACCTTCAATTCTGTGGTTGAACTAATAAACCACTACCGGAATGAATCTCTAGCTCAGTATAATCCCAAATTGGATGTGAAATTACTTTATCCAGTATCCAAATACCAACAGGTAATCAAAACTGAATTATCAACGTTACATTGTTTAGACAAAATACTTTCAAAACATTTTGAAGCAGATGAATTACATGTAATCAAGTTTGAAAACTTGACACTTGTGATCACAAAGTTGCAATTTTATAATTGCTAAATAAAATAATAATTTTAAAGATTTTTCCATGTCAGCCATTTTGTTAATTATTATTTGATTAAATACCTATCCACTAAATTTATTTTTTTCCCCTGTGATTTTTAACCTTTCTAGGATCAAGTTGTCAAAGAAGATAATATTGAAGCTGTAGGGAAAAAATTACATGAATATAACACTCAGTTTCAAGAAAAAAGTCGAGAATATGATAGATTATATGAAGAATATACCCGTACTTCCCAGGTGAGTTTTCGTGAAAATCAGATTAAAAGTTCACAACTCTTAGTTATTAAAGCCTAATATGTTATATGTAGCTTCAAAAAAAAAAAGCTGAGTTTCTGTGGATTATTTGAGCATAATAGCTCTAAACCTTTTAAATGAAGTCAGTCTATAAGGATTTCACAAGGTAAGTAAAGAGATCATTGAATTTTAAGGTTATTTGACCTAATCCTGATTGAAGAATTCTGTTTAGCTTGGAAGTGAATAATAACTGGGAGTTTCACAGAGTCGTCTAATCTCTGCCGTGAAAAGGGGAGGCTACCTTTACTTCCCTGTTTTCCTAGATACTTATCTTTAGGCCATCATGTTTCTGGGACCGCCAGAGGGAGTAGAAGGCAACATGGATGCTCTAAGCTGGAATAGCTTTTAAAAAGATAAAAACTGTAGGAATATTGCCAAACAATCATTTTCCATAGATTGAGAAAATTCTCCAAAGGAAATGTGTATTAATGTGATACTGTTTTAATGGGTTTTACCCATTAATTCAAGTCCCACCCTGCAAACACATGCTAGATAATAATACAGATCAAATGTCCTGGTAGTATCTTGCACTAAGAAATTGTTTTATGAAAGGTATGACATTGTCTTATTAAAATTGTATTGCAGGAAATCCAAATGAAAAGAACAGCTATTGAAGCATTTAATGAAACCATAAAAATATTTGAAGAACAGTGCCAAACCCAGGAGCGGTACAGCAAAGAATACATAGAAAAGTTTAAACGTGAAGGCAATGAGAAAGAAATACAAAGGTTGGTAAACCATGGGTGTATTTTCATTGCCCTTGTGCTGGAGATGACCAAACTCCTCTAAAACTGCTTAGAGATAACCTCACTTTCTGTGCTTTGAATAATTTTAAAATGACAGGAAGAGAAATCATTCTTTACCTGAGGGAAACTGCTGGGGAAGCCAATAGTTAAACTTTTCATAAACTTTGGGGACCCTTCATGATATACCCAGGTAATTACAGATGCGTTTCTCTTGCCTCTAGGATTATGCATAATTACGATAAGTTAAAGTCTCGAATCAGTGAAATTATTGACAGTAGGAGACGACTGGAGGAAGACTTGAAGAAGCAGGCAGCTGAGTACCGGGAGATTGACAAACGTATGAACAGCATTAAGCCAGACCTCATTCAGCTGAGAAAGACGAGAGACCAATACCTGATGTGAGTACCTGAGATGAGGCCCTGTACGTGGACCGTAATTGCCGGGATGAAGGATGAGTTGCTAATGCATTTTCCTTTGAAAACTTTTTCAGGTGGTTGACTCAGAAAGGTGTTCGGCAAAAGAAGTTGAACGAGTGGTTGGGAAATGAAAACACTGAAGAGTGAGTAGTTACCAAAGATGGGGATACTTAATAAAGACAGGAGATTTTTCTCGTCTTAGGAAAACGTAGGACTTGCATTGTTTTTAGAAAATGTATAAACTCTGTCATTACTTAGCTAAAGAGAACTTGGGTTTATTTTTTACCTCTAATGCTGTGAAATGACCTTCTGTTGTCCATAATGATGTCCCTGAACATCTGAAAAATCCCAAAATATTTTTGGAACAATCAGAGAAAAAATTACATCAAGCTTCAAAATACACTGCAGTATAGGCTTTGTTTGAATTACGTGAAAACTGGCAGCCTTCCTAGTCTATCAATTTCCTGATCTAAACTGGATAAACGGGATTCTTTAATGCCTTCCCCTCTGCCCAGGCACCTGAGAGTGGTTGCTGACTTGAAAACAGAAACAGGGTAGTTTACTGCTAACTCCTTGTCCTGGGGAGCTCGCACGTGAGGCTGAACACTCTGAGGAGGGCGGGGGCGGGCGCAGGGGGCCCGTCTAGATGACATGCCGGGGAGGGGACCTGCTTCGGGGACACAGCGGAGCAGACTGGGGCTCCCGCACGCATCTTCATTGAGAAGCCTCCTCTCCTGCCTCCTCAGCCAATATTCACTGGTGGAAGATGATGAAGATCTGCCCCACCATGACGAGAAGACGTGGAACGTCGGGAGCAGCAACCGAAACAAAGCTGAAAACCTGCTGCGAGGGAAACGGGACGGCACTTTCCTTGTGCGCGAGAGCAGTAAGCAGGGCTGCTACGCCTGCTCCGTCGTGTATGTATCTCCCGCGCACTCACGTCTCGCGAGATGTGTCCTTCATTCGGCCTTGGGGCGAGGGTTCAAAAAAGCTCTAGTCTTCAGTCAGTACCAGTTTGTTGACTGATTGAGGCTGCGGTGCTCACGTGGTGGTGTGTTCTCCGGGGGCTGGGGGGATAGACTCACAACTGAGGGACGCGGTGAGCATTGTAGAGGGGAAGGGTAGGCCTCTAACCCTTGCTAGGCAGAGGCAAAGGTATAAAATGTAACAAATGCTTAGTCTCAATTTCCTGAAATAAAAAAAAAAACTTCTAGTCTTGGAGAAGGAACTAACACAGACATGATAGCTTGTTAAAGTCTAGCTAGATGCATCTATTAATAGGGTCTAATGGAAAGAAGGAATCTGTTCATTTGGAAGACTGGGCTTTGGGTTCCAGTTCAGCAACTAGTTAATCATGAGACGTCCTCAAGTCTTTTTTTCCTGTCTGTAAAATGAAAGTAGCAATGCTTGCCCCCCCCCCCGTTTTTTTTTACCCCCAGCCTCCCAAGGCTAATACAGTTAGAATCTGAGGTAATTCACCCACAGGTAAAGTACCCATCAAGAACAGGTCGAAACAGCAAGAGAAAAGACCCCAATTACTGTCCTTGAGATAGGTACGCCCAAGAGAAGACACATTTCTTTTGTATATCTTTAAAATAGTTTGGGGAGTACTTGGGAAAGTTAGTGATCACTAACATTGCCGTTTCAGAGAAGTAAAGGTTCTAAAAGTATGTTATACTCCATGATCAACCTCCATTTGCTCAGAGCAGTAGTAAAGACAAGGGAGTGGGAGAATACAGAGGAGAGGCACAGCTAGACAGTGGTGTAGACATTTCCAGGATAGCCTGAAAGAAGAGCGTGTTGATAACTACAGTGACCATGCTCATCACACCACAGCACTAACGGTGGTACTCACGGTGCTCGGAAGTCACCATTTGCTGCATGCCAGGCAGTCAGTCAAGCATACGGCATGCATTGTCTTATTTTAGTTCTCAAGGTAACCTTGTTCTATACGTTACTATTGTCTACCTTTTAAACCATTTTCAAAATGAAAGTCAGTGACGCCGGCTTACCTGCCCAACATGCTCAGCGTAAGTAAATGAGTGACAAAGCTGAGGGTCTGCAGTAATGTAGGACTGTTCCCCCCAAGCTGAGATTGGCCTGCGTACAGTACACTTCCACGGTGATTTTATTAAGTACACCCATGGAGTTGTGAATTGTCCTGGACAAGTTCAATAGGCTGTTGTCTTTTCTCTCCTCTCTAGGGTGGATGGCGAAGTAAAGCATTGTGTCATAAACAAGACAGCCACTGGCTATGGCTTTGCCGAGCCCTATAACTTGTACAGCTCTCTGAAGGAACTGGTGCTACATTACCAACACACCTCCCTCGTGCAGCACAACGACTCCCTCAACGTCACACTAGCCTACCCGGTATATGCACAGCAGAGGCGATGAAGCGCTTACCCTTGGGATCCTTCTCCTGAAGTTCAACCACCTGAGGCCTCTGGAAAGCACAGGGCTCCTCTCCAGCCTGACCTGTGAATTGAGCTGCAGAAATGAAGCCGTCTGTCTTCAGATGGGACTAGAGCTTTCTTTGACAAAAAAGAAGTAGGGGAAGATATGCAGCCTAGGGCTGTGTGGTGACCACACGTGTCTCATGCGGAGTGCTTATCCTTCCTTTCTTCCCTTCTTTTTTTTTTGTTTTGTTTAAAGCCACAACAACACAAAGAGAAAAAGAAATGCAAAAATCTCTGCGTGCAGGGACAAAGAGGCCTTTAACCATGGTGCTTGTTAATGCTTTCTGAAGCTTTACCAGCTAGAAGTTGGGACTTTGGAGACCGGAGGGTATGGAGGGCGGAAGAGCCCTCCTGGCCTGAGGATGCTTGGTCCAGCCTGGTTTAGCCTGGGTGTTGCTGTGCACGGTCGACCCAGACACATCGCACTGTGGATTATTTCATTTTCTAACAAATGAACGATATGTAGCAGAAAGGCACTTCCGCTCACGAGGGACACTTTAGGAGAACATCAGTTCGTATGTGTTCAGAAGAAATTACGTCATAGCAAAGTGCCAGAAAGTGTTTTGTTTAAACTTGTCAAAAAAAAAAACAACCCACCAACAGAAAAATGGAACTTGGAAAACAGGACTTTTAAAGGACATTCAGTATATAAAATATGTACATAATATTGGATGACTAACTATCAAATAGATGGATCTGTATCAATACCAAATAGCTTCTGTTTTGTTTTGCTGAAGGCTAAATTCACAGTGCTATGCAATTCTTAATTTTCATTAAGTTGTTATCTCAGTTTTAAATGTACCTTCAGAATAAGCTTCCCCACCTGTTTTTGTTGCTTGAAAATATTGTTGTCCCTGATTTTTGTTAATATTCATTTTGTCATTATCTTTTTTTTAAAAGAAGAAATGTGTACAGGATGCCAGTTAAAAAGGCTTCAGAATGAAAACTATGAAATATTTTACAGTTTTTCTTGTACAGAGTACTTGGGTGTTAGCCCAAGGTTAAAAAGTTCCTAACAGATTTTTGGACTAAATGTTTTGTTAGGCAGTGCCTGATAAGCTTCAAAGCTGCTTTATTCAATAAAAAAAGAAAAAGAGATGAATATGACAAAGTATCACTGAGTCCAACAATGTTTTAAGACTCTTAAAATACGGTACCTGGCAATGTTTGTTTCATAAAGAATTGTGAACTTCTTGACTCTAGGGACGGGGGATGTAGCCAAGGGATGTAACAGGTAGGGTGGCGGGAGGGGTGACAAGGTGGTATGCACTTTCTCTAACTGCAAAGGGAAGTTGCTTATACTTCAGTCTTTTCTCACTTTGATTTGCTAGTTGTTACTGATTAATGACAATTACAAACCTACTGTAACTAACAGTGTAGCTGGTCAGGTATTTCAGTTCTTACGAATTTTGGGTTCCTGGAACAGAGCTCACCTTTGTTTAGAACACTGATTTAAAGGTATGATCTCTGCCTTTAGAGAAAGTATCTTTCTCTAACATTAGACTATCCGTTATAACCAACATTCATTTTAGAAAAAGCATGATCTGAAAAAAATATTTTTAGTTGGATATTTGTTACTTCCCTAGCTTTCCATTCAGTTTAGAACATAAAGCAAATCGACACAGTCTTAGTGTCACTGCTCTAGACTGTGTGGAGCTCGCTAAAGGCCATTGCAGGAATCCGAAGGGAGGTCCTTTGCATTCATCCAAATAATTGTGTGTTATACTTCACTATGGAGAAAAGGAAGGGGTTATTAGTGCACTCTGTCCAATTTAGGACAAGAGTGAGAGGTCTCTCCCTGATTTACATATGCAAAAGCTGTTATGTTCAGTAGGAATTATACATGTGTTGGGAGGAATGAATACTAATTATAATCATGGTCACTACCCTAGTAGATTAAAATGGAATCTTGCAATTTGTTTCCCTTTCTCAATATTAGATTCACCCACAGCTATATTTCTCTTCAAGTACTAGGGTGAAGGGTTTTTGTTTTGTTTAATGTTGTTCCTTTTAAAAATCTTTTGAAAGGATCAGTCTTGCAGCTGAGTTAATCATATGTAGAATGTATTTTCCCTCTTTACGTGAAGTTACTCATACTCAAGCAAAAGTCAAGACAGCCAGACTGTCAGCCCTCAAACTTGACTGTACTGATCTGACCATCTCCCTCTCATCACCAGACAATTGACGATTTCCCTGGCTTTAGTCTCTGAGTGTCTTTGCTTTAAAACTTGTGATGGTGATATCCTTCCAGATTACACAGAAGTCTAACAGTAATTAGTTAATAGTAGTTTATAAACTGGGTTTGTGGGGTTTTTTTAGTAGCACATCACATATGCTATTAAATACAAATAGTTTTCATTTAATTTCTAAAATACAAGATCTGAAGATTGTTTTATTAAAAGCTATAGTTCTGTGAATGTTTTTGCTTCAACACTCTTTGCAAGATGACATGGTATTTGGGGAGTTGCCTTATTTTTGCATCTCACAAGCATAAGTGCAATAGATTTTTCATTGAACAGCAAGGCAGGATTCATTGTTCCGTCTCATAGTGAGTTACACCAGACCTATTCTGCCGAATGCGTTTTTGATTGCAGTGTAGCATGCCCACTGCATTTGTCCTCTTAGATGTTTGGCCAGCAGGGCACTTTGGGTTCAATCAGACAGTCATCTCTTAACATCATCTGAGTGGCTCATGAGTATGAATGGATACAGCAGAGGCACTCCTGATACATGATTTTATCCATGCATCAGTTTTTCCCACCCAACATAGCATCCTAAAGCTAGAAGCTAAGCTGCAGAGAGGCTGTGATAGGGCATAGAAGTGGGAGCATTGGGACCTCATGTTATACACAAGAGAGATCATAACCACTTGAAAAGGCAAAAAGTATGTGTTTGCAACATCTGACAACTTCACAGCCTTTCATATATGTATATATGTATATGTGCATGGACTGTGTTTCCAGTACACCTTTCAGCCAAAACAGATTCACAGTCATCAAGTTCAAGTACATTACAAGCCAATGTTGAGTACGATTCTTAAGTATGTGTATGGGTTGTTTATTTTCCTTTGAGGTTGCTTTGTTTTGTCTTATAAAGGTGAAAATTGTTTGCAAGTGAAGTGAGAAGTTTGTATTTCTTTGGCTTTTTTGTGTTTTTAAAAGTTACTCCTTTTAGGGAGCTGGTCTGGATGACTTAATTAACTTGGAAAAACTTGTTTTTGGTGTGTCGAGTCAAAATGTGTTTATGTGAGCTGTCACTGTGGGGAACAAATCGCTTTGTCATATAGCTGGTTATGAACTAGTAATGTGTTTGGGAAGTCCTACTGATGTTCCTTATTGGGAGAAAAATTCTGCTGGTTTTAACAACCGTGCTTTTGCTATGCATGGTATCCAAGTCCATTGGAAAGCAGACCCTGTTTAAGTTTAGGGTCATTTAAAGAAAGGGGCAGTTTAAAGCACAATGCCTCACATGGGACACAGTTCCAAAATGCCAAATCCTTGTTTTTTAAAAATCTAGTTATATAAAAGACTATATTATAGATGAGAAGGAAATAGAATAAGTGAGTCAATTGGACAGACTATCCAACTTAACATTAAACTTGTCACCATGAGATAGCATTAGCTGCCCAGGATGCTGCTATTTAAAAAACAAAAAAAAAAAAACCAAAAAAAAAAAAAACAAATTAAAAAAAACTCATTTATACCTGTGTATTTTTTAAAGCTACAATCTGTTCAATGTTTTTACAAATTGTTTATATGACATTGTTAAAATAAAGTTGGTCTTTTGACGAGAGGGAGGATGTCATGGTCAGTTGTAATTTTGCCTTTACAAGGCAACTGGGACAGGGGTGGGGTGGGGGGAGTATGCCTCCTTGACATTTTGTTCAAGTTATAGATTCAATGGAGCTATGTCTTGTTGTTTTAAGTTGCTTTAATGCATTGTATTAGGTCTTCAAACAGAATAAAGGTTGTTTTGAAACTCAAGTTTTGGTTTGAAATATTATCAGCTAAGAAATATTTCTAAAGTGGCTCTCTTGCTGCTGTTTGTCATCTCCCACCCACCCCCTTTCCTTCTGTAATATTATCTCATCTCATTTTTATACAGTGAGCATATTTAGTGGTCACACGAATGACAGCTCAATGTTATTTACATAATTTCACTGTATCCTTAACAAAAAGACATTCCTCTAGGTGATGTCATTTCAAAGAACATGCTTACTGTAAGAAAGCCAGATTATATAGATATACATATTATATAGATAGATCCATAAGATGTACCCACTGTCCCTCAGTTTCTCTCCCCTCCCTCCCTCCACATTTATCCCCCAACTTTGAGAATCATCCTCTAGTAACTGGTTTGCTGGGGTGTCCGGTTTTGTCTTTGCATTGTATCGGCTGCATGTTTTGAACACTAACAGTGCGGTGATAATTTTGTAGTGGTGTGACTGGTGATGTAGCCGGGGGACAAACTACACTCCAGATGCAAGTTTGACATTGTATCATCTAGTCAAGATACACAAGTCTCACTGTGAAGTAACTTCCATTTGCTTTGCTTGCTAAATGCACTTACAGTCATGCCACCTTGCATGTATATGGTGCTCACATGACCTATAGGCACAGTGAGGGTCCCAGACCTGAAAACAACATGGGCTAGTGAGGAGGAGAGGGATATACAAATAATTACTGTCATGGAAACAATGACTAACATTTGTCGACTGTGGCAGTAGCTCTGAGACTCATTTCCTGCTTTCCCTCTGCTCTGTTTGGTATCGCGGAGAACAATATTCCCTGAGTCTTTTGCCTTCTGGCTTCTAGGTAGTGGGTCTCCTCCATGGCTCCAGCTCCTGCCAGATAGACCCTCCCTGCCAGGTCTGACCCTCCTCGCCCGCCCTGGCTCTCAGGAGAAGGCCCTGGCACCATTGCCTCCTCCCGTTTTACTCTAGTGCTAAAGCTCTGATTTCCCTACCACCCTGAGCCCTTCCATCCACCTGAGTAATTAATTCTCTTTGCTCAATTCTCTCTGTAAGAGCTAATTTCTTTATTCCTGGCTGGACTTTGATTGATATACCAAGTGATTATTATCCATTAAGATCTTCCTATGCCCTATCTGATTTAATCCCTCCACAATTATACAAGTTGGCGATATTATCCCCATTCTACAGATGAGAAAACCTAAGCATAGATATGAAATGACTTGTTCAAGATCGCGCAGCATATGAGAGAAGGGTAAAGTGCATAGGTGATCTGACTTGAGGCAGAGCTCTTCACCCTCGTGCTGGAATGCAATGGCCTTCCAGTGGAAAATGCACTAGGGAGTGCAAAGGAAGTTCACTCATAACTCTTCCTGATGGGGAACTAACCATGTAGTGTTTAATTAGTGCACAGGT
The DNA here is from genome assembly GCA_963574885.1 of Lepilemur ruficaudatus. NCBI lineage: Eukaryota > Metazoa > Chordata > Mammalia > Primates > Lepilemuridae > Lepilemur > Lepilemur ruficaudatus. The sequence continues at coordinate 41,568 of CAUYRT010036222.1, forward strand.
GGCCAGTGACACATGGCAGAAATAGCACAGGCTGCTTTAGACTCATGGTTCCCAAAGTGTGGTCTCCAGACTAACAGCATCAGCATCACTCAGAAACCTGTTAGAGGTCCAGATTCCCAGCTCTTAGCCCTGCCCTACACACAGTGGGGCTGGCAATCTGTTTCAACAAGCTCTATGTGATGTTGATGCATACTAAAGTTTGAAGATCGCTACTTTTGATCACCTGATTATTCAAATAGTACTTCTAATATTTTAATTAAAAACCATTACCATTAATGAGCAATACGTTACTTTGATATAATTTATGCTCACAGTATAGACTCTATTTAAAAAAACTAAAATAGACCAATTTGCAGTTTAGGAGATCCAGCCTTGGTCTTATCTTTGTGTTTAACCAGCTGTGGGAACTTGGCAAACTCAGGGCACCTTTAATTTCTTATGTGTGAAATAAAGGTGTGAGTCCGGACGATCTCTGAGATTCCTTCTAGCACATAAGCTGTGATTTGGTGTGCTGAATGAAACTACTCAGTTCCCCAATTCTCCATGGACAATTTGGCCACAGTTATAACCCACAACACAACTGGTGGCCCTTTGGGCTGCCAGTGACAATGTCTGAGTGAAAGCATTCACAGAATCAGGGTCCACATCTCTTGCTGACATCTTAAAAGCTACACATCAAGTAAATCAAAATTGTCAGCCTGGTTCTTCCCAGGGTGGAGGGGAATGCAATTGGAAATGACATTCTCCACACCTATCTAAAGCACGAGGTACTAACAGAACGCGGCCTACCACAAACTCTCTGGGCCATGGCGGGAAGTGGGTAAGCATAGTCTGTTAAGACCTGATAATGTCATCCCATTTAAAAAAACCTTTTTTTCCTCAACTTATCCCTTAAAATGTCTACCTAAAAATAGGAATCTGTTGCAATATCTTAAGTGTAAATACATATAATTGATTGTTCACTATCCAAACTTCAGATAATCTTCTCAAAAGATAGCACTTTGTAATCTGCAGCTTGGTACTAATGTCATAAATCAGCTCAACAGAAAACTGCTGAGATGCTTTAGGGGAAAAAAAAAAAAGATAAATGAGTAACCACCAACATGCTTATCTGCATTTTGCTTTCCAGAAGGAAATGTAGAAATTCCCTTCTCTCTGTAGCACAACCTCAGGCTTAACTTGTTAAATAAAAAAATCCTAAAGCTATCCTTGTCCTGACACATGCAAAGCTTTGGCCTATAATATGAGAACAGGGCAGTCAACCTCTACCACCACTCATCATGTTGAGGACAAAGTTACAAGATAGCTCCATTCATCACCAGGACTGCTCATTAGAATTATGGTTTGGACTGGAAGATATACCATACGTTGCATGACTAACCCACTGGAACCAATTTATTTATGGAGCTCTCATTTCAGAGCTGGGTGATTTATAGTACAAGACCTCACAAACCAAAAAATATGGATAACTTCATCACAATGTAGAAAGTGCGCTAGTCACTGTATTACATATTTACTGTCATCTAACAGAGGCCCTGTGCCACATGGCTTGGAGCTTTAAATAGTTTTGTTGACAGTCGTGATGATCTGTTTCTTTGGGCCTGTAAGGATGAGACATTCAATTTATTGATTCATTCAAAGCTTTGAGCACCTACTATGTGCTGGACACTGTACTTCCTTCTGGAGGTCCAATGATAAACATGACAGGATATCAAAGATTGCAATTGGTTAAAGGCAAACTCTTAAACTACTACCATCTAGCACAAGACATATAGTAGAGAGAAATGAACTCTAAACATCAAGAGGTCAGAGGGAGGAGTCGGGCAGAGCTTCAGGAGAGATGAGGACATCTCAAATGTTTCCCGGTCCATATACTCCTGCTACTTGCTCCTTCCCAGGCTTTGTGTGAACTCATTCTGTTGAGGCTAGACCATTGCACGTCTTTAATGCCATCCCTTTTCAGGTGAAGTGTTTGGTTTTTCAAGTACTGTCAAAAGCATTATCTCCTTTATAAGTTCTCCCCTGGAACTGCATGTCCCCATCTGTGGTTCCCATGCTGCAGGAGGTTCAGACAGCTGACATCACACTCCTCAGCCCCAGGCAGGCCACTGTTCTCCCTATTCAGGGACAGATGCCAGGGCTCACTTGGCTCATTGCCTTGGCACATTAGATGTGATCTGCGTGCAGTTGCACCTTTTCCTTTTATTTTAGATGAGAATTCTCAACCTTCTCTGCACATTAGAATCACTTGGCTATCTATTTAATAGGAAACCTAACCTATTAGATTGGAGTCTTTGGGGGTGAGGATTAAATAAGATGTATAGAATGTACCTGGAATGTGACTGGCATCTAATACCTGGAACCCAATAAATATGGCTGTAGGTAAGACCTGCCTATATATTAAGACTGCTCCCAAGGACTGTCTCTGCAATTTTTAAATTGCTGTAGTTCTTAGTATAGGGATGGACATATGGTAGACCACTCAAAATGTATTTACTTAACTTTTAAAATGTTATATATTTTACATCAAAATATTTATACTTATTCATGTCTTTACCTTCCTCCAGGAAATATTTTATTTTACTTTTATTGGCTCTTAGGTCCACAGCATTTGATTACTCATAATCCAACACACTAAAATCATTGATCCATGCATGGTTAGCTATTCTATTTATTATCCCAGAAAAAATAGTGTATAGCATTTTATTAAATACGGGTATGACAAGATTTAAAAATGACCCAGGTAAAATAGACGCAAAACAAGTAGTACATGAGGAGAAGGGAAAAGTTATTGAAAATAAAAACAAATCATGTCTAAGGAAAGCTTCAATAATTAAAGGAAAACAGAGCTTTCTATCAGCCAGGCAAAAAAGGACCACACAATGGTTTCATAGTCCTAATGCTCCAATAGGACAAACTTGTTAGTGTGGGCTAATAATTTCTCTTGCCCTGATATTTGAGAGGACTCTGTCAAAGGGATCTTTGTAAATGATAGTACCTCTTACACAGTGTTCTCAATTTAAAATTTTTTTTCAGATGTCTTCTCCATACGGTGCTTTCTCACTCACCCTGTGGTAGAAACTGAATATCGTTCTAGAAAGGAGGTTCTGCGGCTTGGCTCTAGAACCCTGCTTGAGTTGCATCTTATGCATTTCCTAGCACTCCTTGGGCTGCGCCCACTTCGTGTCTGAGAAAGTTGCTCTGCAAGTTCGGCAGAAGGAAAGGCCAACAAAATCGGGGATGGCTGCTTACGTGTTAGACTGTTCCAGGCCAGCAGCGCAGTGGTGAATCTCTTTTCTAGTCCTGTGACATCTCGGGCAGTGCCAAATCTCAAAGCTGTGGACGACTGGACACCACACTCTGTTATCTAGACATCAGCTTGGTCTGGGGCCTGACTTAATGTGGCATTGCATTCTGTTCATCATTTTCCCATGAGACATACTAGTTCTGGTTTTTTACTGTCTACTTTTTAACACTTCATCTCCCCAAAATAAATTTCAGTGCTACATTTAGTAATACCCATGCAACTGGAAGTCCAAGTTTTCTGCCTTTTTTCTAAGGTTGTCATCAATACATGGATCGTCACACTGTACGATGGAAGGACACACTTGTAGCCCTGGCTTGGGCGAGGCAAACGTATTTCACATGTAACCAAAATGTTTATACCCCCATAATATCCTGAATTTAAAAAAAGGGGGGGACTAGTAAAAAAATACATGGATCTTCTGAGAAACTCGTGCAAAAATATGAGCACAGGATAGGATGACTATTTTTTATCAGAAGGTCTGCCTTATCCCATCATAGAAAAATGGTTTCCTAATTGAGGGGAAAAAAAACTTTCCAAAGTTTTAATATCTTTCAAAATTAAAAGCTTTAAATTCTTAAACACATACACTTAACTGCCCATCCCCTACCAAATCCAGGATTAAAAGATTTGAACAGAGACCTATATAATCTCAGGAAAAATCCTTATGTCCTCCAAATACTAATTCACAAAACTTCCTGCTGTAGAAATTCTACAGCCAATCACAGGGTATGTGAAATGTTCTAGCAATTAAAATGAAGGGAACATTTCTGTAGTGTTAGAGCAAATGTAAAACAAATTGACTCCAGAAAACAGGAAAAAACTAAATCAATTTCTCTGAAATTTGAGAGAAGCTTATATTTATACAAAGGCAACAATTTGAGCTCAGGTCTAATTGCTATCAGATGAAACATACTATTAGCCAACTTAAAAATAGAGTGGTTTCAGTAGGAAAAAAAAATGGATGCTATAGAAGTAAATGAGTAAATTAGAAGAGTAATTCAAGATATCCTCTCAGAATACAGAAAAAAAGAGAAAAGAGACGATCATGATAAATGAAAAGGCTAGGAGACCTAGAGAACAGACAGAGGAGATCTAATACACATATACTAGGAATTCCAGGGGAGAACAGAGCAAATAAAGTGCTAATGAAAGAACTGATAGAAAATTCCTTTGAGCTGAATAAGGATTGAGCCTACACATACCAAGGGCCCACTAAATAATGCAAGGTAATAAGAGCCTCAAATTATCTGGTAACTTTAAGGGCTCAAAAACATATTTTACAAATAACCAAACAAAATTAGGCTACTATTTTTTTTTTTAAGCTCACACCTATATTCTCAGCTATTTGGGAGGCTGAGGCAAGAGGATTACTTGAGCCCAGGAGTT